>BSQZ01000049.1:102500-272500 GCA_033239005.1 Lamellibrachia satsuma | reverse complement strand
AAGATCGTCGTGTGGAAAATCCTGCTGAAGTTGTGTGAAAAATACATCAAATGACGGCACTGCTCCTACTATTGCTCGGTCTGTTGCTGGCCTAGTGCTTTGTACGCGGCACTGTCCGCTCGTGCCGTTACAACGATGTCTCGCCGAATCGCACCATTCACCGTTGACCAGGGTTATCCGGTAGACAACGAGCTACAAACTCCGGTTGTATTGATGACTGATGACTCCTATGTACATGCTCTACTGTACGATTATGCGTTATTGCAGATACGTCAATACAAGTATTGGTACTTTATCGCAACATACGCCTGCCTGGTATTGGTCTTAGACATGATATGCTTGGCTGCAGTGTGGTAAGTTTTACACAAAACATGCTAATTGCTTTCGATGACGAATTTCGCTGAAGGTATTCTTCACTTTGAAATCAAATATAGAGAACGTTGCTGTTATCTAACCAAAACAAACATTTTGTTATATTTGTAGCATTGTATTGCCTTTGTTGTACACCGTTTACACCAAGTCTGCGGACTAGTTAAAATTCATTCAACTTATCCGACGAACAAGTTGACAGTGTTGTTGTTATGTCATTATTTGTTATACCTTATTACATATAACCCGCTGAAATATATAAGGAACAGCTGTTTCAGCATAGAAACGGTTTCTGGATATATAAACGCCCAAGAAAATATAACCACAGGTAAAATGTCAAATGAATTTCGTTGGGTAACTGACACAATTATTTGGGGGATCCGTAAAATTAAAATATGCAAATTATCCTAATTGTTTGCTCTCAACGTACATCTAAATCAACAAAGGTTCATTTCATGTTTTAATCTTTATTGCTGTAGTATATTATCGTCAGAAATTGTATAAAACTTAATTTCACAGAACAATAAGTTATCTTGTTAGAAACGCTGCCTTCGAATTGTCGGCCGACAGACGCTAGAGATAAGGCAAGCCTCAATCCGGGCGACACAATCATAGCAACAAACTAGACTCGCTAATCAGTCTCGCGATGGTGTTTCCATGAGCGATCAGTTGTCCAGTTGATCGGGCACAGACACAGACGCACACGCACACGCACACGCACACGCACACGCACACGCACACACAGGCACACGCGCTCGCGCGCACACACACACACACGCACGCGTGCGCGCGCGCGCACACACACACACACACACACACACACAGATATATAATTTGGCCTTGGGTGGGGGTGGCACTTCTCTCTATGGAGTAGTGCCTGTGGCAGGTAGCCCATCACCTTTGATGTATTATGGTGATTACCAGTTTGAATGTGTATGCATACACTGTTGTTTTATTGGGTACATCAATAACTGGTTATAATCGACTTGTATGTAACAATGATTGTATTTACTGGTATACTTGTGATGCACACAACCTGGCATATAAAATATGCCCTTTATCAACCTTTACTTATGTATCCGCCTTTCCTTTATTCCTACATCAAACGAGCTGCGGCCACACTTGAAACTAGACCAGCGACTCACTACGCTTTCGACACCACAGGAAAAATTTATATACATATACACACACACACACACACACACACACACACACACACACACACACACACACACACACACACACACACACACACACACACACACACACACACACACACACACACACACACACACACACACACACACACACACACACACACACACACACACACACACACACACACACACACACACACACACACACACACATACACACACATATATATTATAATATACTATATATTATAGTATACTATAGCATTGCTCCAGTTGTTGCGGTGGTGGCAATCAGGGGGCATCACGTATCGTGTTGCCCAGTCATTTTTGTGGATAAAAACGACAGAGGCAATTGTTTTACTTTTTTTAATGAAAATAATAAGTGGTGTCATGTTATATCTAAAAGGAATGTATCAAATGTATCAAAATTAAAGTTTTACTTATATTATCCACATATACTGTAAATGAACATGGAGACAATATACCACATTGTCGAACACCATTTGATACATTAAGGAAGCCGTAGGTCGTAGTACACACACATTAGTGTCACGACACAGTAGCTCTTACGTGAACTGATACCAAAGAGTATGGCTGTAGCCTACTTATCTGACCGGCATACTCGATCTGTCTTGGGGTATCGACTATGCTCGGTCTAGACCAACTCACCGTTGCATTCAACAGCTTCACACTCTTCGCAGCATCTTTGAGGGATGTCTGACAAAAAGGTAAATACGTAAAGGTATGTTCTTATATAGCGAGGTATCCAATCTTTGGGACTCTTCAAAGCGTATTACAATTCACCCCCTGGCAGACGTGTCCATTCCAAAGCAATTTCCACTTCAGTGGAAAGCGTTCAACTACTCTACAATTACAGGGCAAAGACTATTCATTCAGATAACCATCCCTGTCTGTAGCCAAGTACTCATTTATACAGTTGAGTGAACTGTAGCAACGTGTGATGAATGAAATTACCAAAGCTTCGAAACGGCAGCAAGAAGATTCGAACCCGGGTTCTCTCCGTTGAGAGCCCAACGTTCTAATAGCTACGCTACCGCGTCTCGAAAGCAGCTTCCTCTTCCTATTGACTTTTTCAACAGAATCTACACATTCACCAGTCTCCGTCCAAAAGGAAGACTCCAACCCATACACACTACGACTAGGTTGATGTTGATGGTAACGTTTGAAAGATACGTGCTTACAAGTACTCATAACATTTTTAAATAATAAGAACAGTCAACGGTAATTAAACTTACCAATTATGATGTTGGCCAATTTACAAATTCGTATTAGTTTATTTAAGCTATGAATATTAATCAGAGCCTTTCAAAATACATACAAAGCATTTAAAGCTAAAGTCTTGTGTTACGATCTATGCCACTCCACCAGACTACACAAAATGTGTATGCCACGCCTACACCAAGTGCCAATCAACTCATTGATTAAGTTTGGGCGCGGTAACACAGTTGTAGAGTGTCAGATTCTCGACCATAATCCTTCTGTTTTGGAGCAGGTTATAGAAATATATGGGGTAGTGTATTTTATGCTGAAATAACCACCATTACGTAGACAGACATTACCACCAATTTTTGTTGCTAATGAAAATATATCGTAAATCTCCGAAGACTCGGTAGTGCGAGCGATAATTAAGGTTTGTTGTGGTCAGTTGATTGGGTACATAATACGAGACATAATATTATTGTAAATAATTTAGTACATATTAAAGATTGATAACCTGAATATTTTGTTTTAGCAACATTTATTGTTAAAAGGTAGCCGCAGGTAATAATTCAGTGTAATTTAAAGAAGGTCACTGAAATTTCGTTAGCGCGAGCGATATTACGTTTTGTTATAGTCCGCTGTTACATAGAAAGTAAGTTGCAAGGCAGTAGTTGTAAATTTAATTAAGACATAAGTAAAATATTTCTAACATGGCGCCGTGCAAACGCCAAGTAAAGGCGAAACGTAATTTTACATGATCTAGCTGCGACAGCTAGATAGACTTTGCCAAGTCCGGGTGTGCAAATTCGTGGGCAGAGGTGAAGGCAGATGATTTTCATTTCGGGTGTAGGCAGGGTTCGAAATTATCGTCGGTCCCTCGGTCCGTCGCCGATTTATTTGACGTCAGACCGACAAAAAATGAAGTTACTGGTCCTGCGGTCCGAATATTCGCACGGGTCATTCGTTGATATAATATGGTATTATTGCTGCACGCATCGCGCAAGTACGAAACTTGCCGAAAGGCTGCGCCTGACTGAGAGGCGGAAATCTTCACAAGTACGGTATCATTGATACGCGTGACCTGATTGGTCGATATTTGCAACGATCACGCATCCTGACCAATCACGGTGTGTCTTACGCGAATCTCCTCCTTGTCAGCTATGTTGATGTTTCTGTGAAACACAAACTTACAGATTAACTGTAAATAAGTAGCAACCATCCATAGCGCTCTAGAGTAAAATCTACCATATCCTTGTCAGAGTTTGGCTTTACGGGATGCGAGCCGCCACCCCCTAAAAAGCGGAAAACAGACGAAGAGAAACGTGAAGTAGGTCGATTGTAACTTAGTTTTTTATTCGGATTCTGACTTTTCATACTCTGATTTTCACCTATATCTGATCTTGAGTAAAATTGTGGACCTTCTAAATTGTTATCTGTGCTGATATTAAGAAACTGAGTTTGCATGTTGACTAAATCTTTCAACTGTCATCTATGACACTGAGTAAAATTAAAGACTCTGTGCTGATCTAAACTGTGCTGATGTTCAGTAAAACTTTCAACTGCCAGTCTGCCATTTTATGTTTACTTGTGACTGAAATCAATTACTAATTGAATTGTCTCATTTCCTCCATAAATGACAAATTACACGAAATGTACACATTTATGAAATATAACACACATTAATCAAAATGAATAATTTTATTAAATATTACACAAACTTAAAAAAAATCACCCTCGACCCAACATTCCCAGGACCAGTAACTTTTCAGCAGGACCAGCAACTTTTTGAACTTGCTGGTCCTGTGAACCAGGAACATATTTTCATTAAAGGCAAACCCTGTGTGTAGGGTTGTAGGACAGTAAAATGTCTGCAGGAGCAGGTCAATGAGTTAAGACATATGATTCTGATGATGACAGGGCAGGGTGATAAAGAAGGGGCAGAGGTGGTGAAAAAGAAGGGAGCAGAGGTGGTGAGAATGATGAGAGCAGAGGTGGTGAGACCGAGGAGAGCAGAGGCGGTGAGAACGAGGAGAACAGAGGCAGTGAAAACGAAGAGAACAGAGGTAGTGAGAACAAGGAGAGCAGTGGCAATGTGAGAAAGCTGGTAAGAAGAAGAAAGATGGAAAAAGGAAGAATGTGCTACAAAAGGAAGATAAACGAGTGAGTGAAGAGGGATTGTCAGGTGACAGGATGGTCGCGGATAACAAGAGCGGAGAAAAAGTGAAGACTGTGGATCAGAAGAAGAAAGATGACAGGAGGCAGAGTATGCAACAAAAGAAAGGTAAGCGGGTGAGTGGAGAGGGATTGCCAGGTGGTAAGACAGTAAAGGTTGATGATAGAAGAGAAAGGGGCACAGTGTGCGAGAGGAAAGAAGCTTTGCTGATGTAGTATCACAGGGGAAGGCGAGGAAAGCCCGGGTATTTATGGGGGATTCCATCATTAGGAAAGTGGATAAAATTGTAAACAGAGGAGATGACATAACAGTATGCCTACCAGGGACAAAAATAGAGGATATAGCAGAAAAGGCAGGACAAGTCATGGGTGGTGGCACGGGAGGTGCTGTTCTCGTGCATATGGGAACGAACAATGCCGAGAAGGAGGGAACGTCAGCCATCGTTGGTAAGTACAGGAGGTTGATCAAGACACTTAAAGAGGCATGAATTGGACAGATTGTATTGTCGGGGATATTACCAATAATGAGAGGCAGTGGTGAGGAATATAGGAACTGTAGGAGGATGGCAATCAACACACAACTACAGAAGGTATGTATGGAGGAGGGAGTAGGCTTCGTAGACATGTGGTTAAACTTTGTGGGAAGAGATGACTTTTTCGTGAGAGATGGACTTCATCTGACAGGGAAGGGTGCCGCAGTTCTTGGGTGTGAGTTTGTCAGAGTTATCGACGAGGGCACAGGTACCATAAATTATTTAAACTAGATGCGCAGGGGGGACTGACAGAGAAAACTCAAAGGAGTACTACTACAAATGCACATCCAGATAAATGTTCACCAATCAGCAAAGCAATAGTTAGACCATATTTGGAATATTGTATACAAACATGGAGGGCGTATCGTACGAAGGACATAGACAAGCTAGAAAGAATACAATGACGAGCAACTAAAATGATTCCAGAGTTGAGAGACCTTAGTTACGAAAGCCGCTTATTACAATGTGGTTTGACAACACTAGAGACCAGGAGACTAAGAGGAGACCAACTAGAAGTGTTTAAAATAGTGAACGGTTATGAGGATGTTGATAGGAATATATACTTCAAACTTAAAGAAGGCAGTAGCACCAGAGGACACAAAGCAGCATTAGTTAAGGAGCAGTGTAGGTTGGACATGAGAAAGTACTATTTCTCACAGAGGGTGATGAATGAGTGGTACAAACTGCCAAATGATTGTGTTAATGCTAGTAGTATGAATATGTTTAAAAATAAATTTGACAGATATATGATAAGGGCGGGCTACACATAGATGAGAAAATTGTTGGACTCTCGATAAGCCAATGGCTTCCTTGTCCACTTGCCGTCTGGAAATTGGTGTTTGGGATGGCAATCTTGTTAAATCCCACCAAATATATTTTATCACAGTCCTCCCATATCAGTCTCGGTCTTCCTCTTGTTCTTCCTTCCACCCTCCCACTTCTCTCGCTCTCCTATCCCCTCCCAATCCCACCAAATATATTTTAACACAGTCCTCCCATCTCATTCGAGCTCTTCCTCTACTTCTACCCTCCACTCTACTTCTACCCTCCACTCTACTTCTACCCTCCACTCTACTTCTACCCTCCACTCTACTTCTACCATCCACTCTACTTCTACCCTCCACTCTACTTCTACCCTCCACTCTACTTCTACCCTCCACTCTACTTCTACCCTCCACTCTACTTCTACCCTCCACTCTAAACACTAAACACATTTGCTCTCTTCGTCAACATTCCCCTTCCATTCGTTCCACGTGTCCAGCCTACTTTAACCGACTCCTCATCAGCTTCCCATTTAAACCCTTGTCACACCAACCTCCTCTCTCAGCTCCTTACCCACGAAGTACTGCAAACGATTTTAAACAGTCTGGACGAAGAGGCAGCCATTTAAATGGTCACCTGTTTCGACGTTGCTGTCATAGCGTACGTCGTGTGTTGTGGCGGTAAAAAGGAAATTACCTCTCGTAACTGTTTGAAGTTTGCATGTGCGACGATAGCTTGAAGCATCAAACTCTCGAAAATACAGTGTGTAAAGCGCGGGTTATTGCGGACATTAGTTGAATGTAATTGACTTCACAGGTATACACGATGCAGCGTGATACGGTATGTACAATAGAAATCTTTAAAGCAGTCACCAAAGTGACAGAGATAAACTGGCCTGATTAAAAGGGTTGGTCAGATATACAAATGTGGGGAAAACAGATTCAGTGGCTGTTTTGAAGACGTGACCGTTTCCAAGCAGTGACCGATTCCAGGACGTGACCGCTTCCAAGACGTGACCGTTTCCATGCAGTGACTGTTTCCAAGAGATGGCAAGAAACAAATACTACAACTTTCACAATATTGACTTACATCGATGTAAGTTAACATTAATTGAAACAACCGTCTCACTGATAAAGTCAAAGCATTATAATTAACCAGACACATTAGTTATATGTCTGCCGGTCTCATCAGCCACTCACACCGCACTCTTCTAGATACCCTTGTGCCGCATAAGGCATTCTTGTGCCGCATAAGACATTCCTTTGACCTGATCCTCATCGGTCAATATATCTATTATTTCGATGTTTACGACCTTTCCCTCTCTTAAACAATTTTATTTAAATGCTTCTTTGGACCTTCCCCTTGCGCTGTTGCTCAGTACATTGCACTTGTTGAAACAGTGACGTACACGCAGTAGCTAACTGAACAGGTGCTGAATGAGGCTGCACATTTTATGAAACAAGAAAAATACTGTTCAGCCTGGAGGAATCCACTATACAAGAAGGTGGCGGCAGGTTCATCAGATGGGAATATGGATGACGGTAAAAAGAATAAGCTTAAGAGATAGAAAGAACAATGAAGAGATGACCGACATTGTACAAGAAGAAAGAAAACCTGGTTATCAAAAAGACACTGAGAAACTGTTTAGGACATGTCACGAGAAGTGGAGGACTTTTGAAGCTGACAATAAAAGAAAGTTTGTAAAGAAAACACCAAGAGCAGGAAACGAGCTTGAAAAACTTGAAAGAAGAACGAAACTATTAAGAAATGAAAAAAAAACGACTACGCAGAATGGAGAAAAACGTTAATGGAGTCAAGGACGACTCGTAAGAATAAGAAACCAACAGAGCCTGTGAATCAGAAGCTGTAATTTTGCAGTCAGTTTTAATCACAGTGTGATGCTCAACGTTCACATCAATACGAATTGAATATTTACACCTAAACATGATAACTACTACACCAACATGTCATTGTCGGTTTCCCCTTTATCGCATGAGTAACGTATTCGACGTCCTGTGTGATAGGGTCCATTGGTATGCGCTCAATTTTTGTTGCACATTCATCAGGCGATACAGTTTGAACACAACGCGACAATGCAGAATATGCATGAAAAGTTCGTGTACACAACTCAAGGTGATTTAACAAATAAGACTGGCCCAACTAAATCGCGATATCGCTTAGCAGAGTGCGTCGCTTCTTTCTTTTTTCTTTCGTATGTTACAGTTAGGTAAAGCCAATGGTTAATTGTACGTCGCTGCCATGGGTTGGACGTCATGGGGTACAGTGGCTGAGGTCCGAAGTCTTATGAGAAATAGTTCATGCGTGGTAGGGCGACACCTTTCGAGTTGACACGCATCAAACCAGACCTGTCATAGTCATAACATTCAAATTCAAATTTATTGTAACTCTTTACAATATATACAAATCAAACCAAGATAAACCCTATATGATAATGTAAAGAGAACAATAGGGGAAGAACATTATACATGACTTTTGTTACGCACAAGTGTCTAATATTCGTGTTTAAACCACCACCATCACCACCAACACCACTACCACCACCACCACCACCACCATCATCACCTACACCACTACCACCATCACCACCAACACCACTACCACCACCACCATTATTGGCTCCCAAAAATATCTTGAATGATTTTGAGCACGTGTTTTTATCGGTCTGCAGCGCTGATTATGTGACCAGCCAGTGTCGTGCTAAACTATATTGCTATTTATATAATAATGCACTGCACTGGCAAACAACACACATTTCCAAAAAGTAATATGCTTCGTCGTGATATTTAAACAAGCTAGTGATCAACTTACTATACTTTCGTCACGTGCTATAGTATCTCACACAATGCTGCTTTCATAACATGCTAGTACGAAATTCAGGTTTACAAAACTTAAAATATTTATTACTACCAGTATTAACTCACGGATAATATAGCAACCAACAACCATGAACACTCAATAATGAATATTCGATTAAATCTTATATCCTGTATAATGACATATTAGACCACTTAATCCAAGATAGGCGGCTCTGAGATTCTCCGCGAGAATTACTAACCGCCACAGGGGTCGATGACGTCATCACAGTTTAAGATCATGGTACCTGTATGGCTTATGCCGGGATGATTGGGGAAGATTTTTTAGGCTTTTTTTAGATTTTTTAATAGGCTTGATAAAAAAGTGGTCCATGTGATTGGGTCACTCTTTGTTTATCTAACATATGGTGCCACAATCGCATGTCTTTTTTAAACGTATATTGTATGTTTCGTTATTTTATACAATAACCACGATAGTCACATTTTACATTGCGTTTGTAATAACAATAATAATGCACTTTATTTTTACACTCATATCCAGAGTACAACTCTGTTCAAGGGTGTTTACAATGACTAAATGGACTAAAATGTGCGTAATAAAATTAAACGTATATATATATATATATATATATATATATATATATATATATATATATATATATATATATATATATATATATATATATATATATATATATATATATATATATATATATATATATATATATATATATATATATATATATATATATATATAGGGCTTAAACTTCATTAAAACAAGAATGTCCTAAGCAAATATAAGCTAAAACTATCAATGTACATACAAAAGCATGCGCATAAGTAAATAATTAATTTAGTAATTAATAAATAATTAAAATAATAAATTATTAAAATAATAAATAATTAAAACAAAAAATAATTAATACATGAATAAATAATTAAATTAATAAACTAGTATAATAATAGAAAATTAAGAATAATGTTAATAATAAATACTATGATATGAGTTGTATATAGAACTAAACATTAAAAGCAAGTTTGAAATAATGAGTCTTAAGACGCGCTTTAAAAATGCTCGAGGTTGTCGCGCGGAACAGAAGTAGGGCCCGATCGGCGGATAGTAGGGCGCGACGCAGAACGCACGGCGTGATGAGCGAGGCGAGGTACGCCGGCGTCCGGTCATAAAGGGCGCAAAACACAATGACGAGTAGTTTGTATTCAATGCGGTACTTGACCAGGCAACCAGTGGAGTTGTTGCAGCACTGCTGTCATGCTTCGCCGGTCGCCCCGCCTAATCCGCAAAACAACTCTGGCCGCCGACCGCTGTACCATATCAAGACGGTGCAAGAGGCGGATATGCCATACAGTACAGCGTTCCCGAGGTCGATCCGCGATGTAACGAGGGAGTGAACAAGAGTGTGGCATGCTGTGATGGTAAGGCTTGTTCGTATCTTAGCGATGCGGAATAAATTAAAGTAAGCAGCACGACAAGTGTTCGATACTTGAGCTGACATGTCAAGTCCGCTGTCAAGTATAACGCCGATGTCACGAACCGTGGGCGTCAGTGATACGGCGGAGCCACACGCATCGATAGTGGACACAGCAGAAGGCGAACGGACGGTGGTAAAACGGTGATGTCGTCCGCGTATATGTGGTAGCGGATCTGATGGCTTTCGAAGATGTCCGCGATAGGTAGAATATACATGTTGAATAGCATCGGACCTAGAACTGAGCCCTGAGGAACACCGTGATGAATAAGTCTCGGCGCTGAAGTTGCTTTGGGTGTCTTTATTGCATTAGTTCAGTCTGCGAGGTATGATTTGAACCATGTAAACGCTGTCTGGCTTAGTCCGATATCACGAAGTCGAAGCAGTAGAATGCTGTGGTCTAGTGTGTCGAATACTATACTTAGATCTAATAGTACAAGCAAAACGCCACGCCGTGAATCAATTGCCTGCCACCCGGTGTCATTTGGGGAAACTAGGCACTACCCTTCTTCACGGTCTGTTTTACTTAAATCATCCACGTATACTGTAAATGAATATGGAGACAATGTGCATCCTGGTCGAACACCTTTTGATACATTAACGAATTAATACAAAACGTTTGGTTCTGTGTCAGTCTAAGAGAATACGTACGAGCAGGAAAGGCATATCTCGATTAAACAGTTTCCCCTACACGACGCTACCTCCTGGCATGTTCCGTCGAAAAGTCTTGCCAGAGCACGTGGGGGAGGGTGACACCTTTCGAGTTGACGTACATCATGTCAGACTCAGACGTGTCGACATAACCAACAAATACACCACATCGTCTGTCAAAGAGAAACTGGATAACTTAGACACGGAAAACCTTTTCAACGAGGCGCAGAAACCACCATTGTGGTCCTTATTGTGGTTAGATCTTGCCTTTGACGGAACTTAGGAGAGTTATATGTGAATACATGCTCGTTGAGACAAACTGTTCCACCAACATGCTGGGGCTGGAAGTGAATCTATTTGTGCAGGTGAATTCATTACTGCCACCGACGAAAACATCTTTCGTGGTGAGATTCGGAGAGCATAACGCCATGTGCCTTTCACAATGTGCACCATATGCATACACAATTAACTGTACCTAAAATTTACCGAAATATGCAAAGTGTTTTGCAAACGTTTAAAACAAAAACTGGTGTTCTGTACGCACTGGGTGTACAACTCCTTTACGATATACTATAGCATTTCTGCAGTTGTTGTGGCGGTGGCAATCGGGGGACATCACGGCAGGGGTACACATAAGCAGCAGGAGCAGCAGCAGGAGCAGCAGGAGCAGCAGCAGCAGCAGCACCACCACCACCACCACCACCCCCAGCTGCTGCTTCAGCAGCAGCAGCAGCAGCAGCTACAGCTGCAACAACAATAACTAATATACAAATTTGAAACAAAACGGAGAAACAATTATTACACTAAGCCAACAGCAATAACCAGAAGTAGCAGTCATGACACATAAGGTCACACCACAGGGTTGTCGCCGCCCTGTCATTGTTCAACAACGACATCGCCGAGCTTCACACCTACCGGTCGTCCAGGCCACTGCAAGCGGCGCCAACTTTTCCCTTGCATTCGTAGCAGCATCCGCACAGTCGTCGGGCACACACGGGCACGTCTTGGTGAGGTCACACGGGATGCCTGGCCGACCGGAGGAACACCGTTAGGAACCACACAAATATGACACACGCCCAGTCACATCGAGTCATGATCGTCGTATCTCGGCGAATAATCACTGGCGATGTTAACATTAACAAAGCCTCGTTGCGCCGACGGCTTTTATCATCTATCGTGACACACTACGCTCGCTCGCTCGCTGTTTATCTTGGGATGGTGAAATCTGAATGTGTTGGTGTCAGCAAAGAGTGTAGGAAACAAAGAGGCGTCACTGGTACATATGTTGTGCCTAAAAGTGAAGCTAAGCAGTTAGCAGCGCCACCAAGCGATAAGGTAGGATAACAGCCGCAGGGGTGATGACTTATCTGATTTACTGCTAATATTATAATTTTTTCCTGTGCATTCGTTCAAAATTTGCTCCGTGTAAAAAAGTCATGTTTACAAACTATTTATTTTCTTTTTTGTGGAAAAATTACTTTAAAAGAAAATGGAGAAATATTCAGCAATATTCTACTAGCACTTTTTTTACTTGATTCTTACTTAGAAAGCTTTAATTCTTACCTAGGAGAAATCTCCCAATAATAATGTGTCTCCTGCTTTGATGCCAGAGTGCGCGAGCACGCACGCAAACATGCACGCACGCACGCACGCACGCACACAGTGAAAAACAAAAACATTTTAACATGTACATACTGTCAGTCCGTTCAAACCTTCTTTGAACACATCTGCACAAAAAAGGCACTAGATATACACGAATATCTTGCATACGCACACAAACACACTGCTCATGAATAGGGGGCTGCCTCCGTCGCTTGCTCGTGAGGATCTGGAGGACATGACCTTGGGTGGCTTATTTGGCACATCAAACTGTTTAGGGACAGCACTCCAAATCAGAGACTTCTTCTGCTGGACATTCATGAACTACGAGCCTTCAAAGTGGTCCTGGCAGAGGCGGCAGTTCTTGTAGAGAGTTTCTGAAGAGAAGGTGACTTGGCGCCGCTTATAGTGAAATGTATATATAAATTATCATTTCAAGTTAGTATGTCTGTTACAGACATTCTACAAGGGTTGCTCATAACAGTGAGACTTGTTACATGGGAGCACTATTGAAAGAATGCAGTTTATTATAATATAAACTTAGCAAAGCGTGGTGTCGATCCACGGAACTCTGGGTTGTGGGTCCAGCACGCTTCCACTGCGCAACTCTGCTTCGGTGCTCATCGCCGCCCAGTTAGTCCTACTACTGCAATACCCGCTAGATGGCGAACTGCTTTGATTTGTCTGTTTATCTGCCTGCCTGTCTGCCTGCCTGCCTGCCTGCCTGCCTGCCTGCCTGCCAGCCTGCCTGCCTGCCAGCCTGTCTGCATGTAAGCATGAAGATGACGGACATCGACACATACAGCTGAGACGATCGAGATCATTGGATACTGAGTGTTTAGTAGGGAATTAGCAGGAACGTATTAAGGAGTACTGGGGCACTGGGGAAAGTTGTGATTGTGAGGCCTGGGGATGAACATTGTTAATGCATTTTTAAACGACAATATTTTTACAAACCTAAAATTGTATATTTCGCATTTTTAGGGCTAACACACACCGTTTTCGTAACGTTATGATATGGTTTTATTTTGGTTGTAGTTTAAACAAAGTCATAATAATGTTATCATTATGAAAACCTTTTAGCATCCAGACGTTTTATCACGTTACAATGACATTATGCAATACTGAGTATCTGTGAGTGGCAGTAGTCACGTGATGAGTTAAGTCACGGGCCAGAAGTCGATATTGGACGATCTCGATGAACAAGAACTCTAGCCAGGTGCTGCTGATCAGTCGGTGTGCACCTATCTGTACGACCAGGAGGAGTCACGGACCCACGAATTCGTGCAATGTGCATCTCTGCTGCGCATCCCGGTCGACAAACAAGCGTGTTACACCGACAATAAATAACTCACCTCAGCCTGGGAGGAAGCTGAGAGGAGGGAAGGTGACAGGTCATAGGGAGACAGGACGTAAGGAGACGGGAAGGAAAGGAACGGGAGGGAAGACAACCGGAGTGAAGGAGAGGGGAGTAGGGGAGACAGGAGGGAAGGAGAAGGGAGTGGGGGAGACGGGAGGGAAGACAACCGGAGTGAAGGAGAGGGGAGTAGCGGAGACAGGAGGGAAGGAGAAGGAAGTGGGGGAGACGGGAGGGAAAACAACCGGAGTGAAGGAGAGGGGAGTAGCGGAGACAGGAGGGAAGGAGAAGGGAGTGGGGGAGACGGGAGGGAAAACAACCGGAGTGAAGGAGAGGGGAGTAGGGGAGACAGGAGGGAAGGAGAAGGGAGTGGGGGAGACGGAAGGGAAAACAACCGGAGTGAAGGAGAGGGGAGTGGGAGAGATAATAGCAAAGGAGTGGGAAGTGGGGGAGACAGGAGGGAAGGGGTCAGGACAGAACGTGATGGAGGGGATCGAAAGGAAGAGTTATTCTGCAGCAGTGATAGAGGGGGTGAGGAAGAGAGCGAGGGTGTTTGTGGGGGATTCGATAGTTAGGAAGACCGACAGAGTCTTAAACAAGGGAGATGATGTGGTGGTCTGCTTGCCTAGAGCCAAAATAGAGGCGATAACTGAGAGGGTAAAAAACATCGTAGGCTTGGGTAAGGGTGGATCTGTTTTAGTACACGTAGGGACAAATAACGTAGAGAGGGAGGGTACAACTGCCATAATTAGGAAATATAGGCAGATGGTCAGAACACTAAAACAGACGCGGGTTGAACAGGTAATATTGTCAGGGATTTTACCTGTAATGGCAGGAGGAGTCACAAATATCGAAATTGTCGGGGGATGGCAATTAACATGTTAGTCCAGAGGCTGTGTAGGGAAGAGGAAGTTGGATTTGTGGATTTATGGGGAAGTTTTGTTGGGAGGGCTGATATGTACATGAAGGATGGGCTTCATTTAAGTGGAAAGGGTGTGGCAGTATTCGCGGACAAACTTTCAGCAGCAGTAGATAGCGACTTGGGTATAATGACAAATATTTTTGGAAGTAAACATTCTTTAAACTAGAAGTGCAGGGGGGTTACCTAGAGGTGTCTCAAGCAGAACAAGAGGCCACTAGCACAGATAAACCAATATCAAATCATCCGAAAAACATCTCTGAAAAAGGTTATAGATGCGTATGTTTAAATGCAAGGAGCATAGTAAATAAGAAAAACGAATTAAACATTATGGTAGAAGATATTGACCCTCACATAATTGGTATAACTGAATCATGGGCCAACATAGATATAACAGATGCTGAATTAGGACTGACAGGATACGTAATGTTTAGGAAAGATCGAATAGGAAGAAGGGGCGGGGGAGTTATTTTATATGTTAAAGAATCTATTCAGGCTTATGAAATAAAACTAGAAAGGGAAGCAGATTGCGATGAAGCTGTTTGGTGCAAAATTGTTTCAGGAAATTCAAAATTAACTATTGGATTAGTTTACCGAAGTCCAAACATAAACGAAGAGGACAACACAAAAATAAAAAACGCTATAAAGGAAGTTAGTAAAGGGGAATGTATCATAATGGGAGATTTTAACCATGGACACATACAATGGAATTCTCTAGAGAGCACAGGGATTGAGGATCAACAATTTCTATGTTTAATCCAGGATAGCTTTCTTACTCAGCACGTACTAGAACCAACCAGGGGAGAAAATGTATTAGATATAGTTTTGTCATCACAAAAAGAATTAGTGGACAATGTAAAAATATTTGAACCATTGGGTAATAGTGACCATAATCAAATACATTTTGACATCAATGTAAAATTAGAAAGTAAAAATAAGAAAACGTACAAGAGAAACTTCCACGAAGGTAACTACAAAGATATGAGAAAATATTTAGCACAGCTAGATTGGAATAACATGCTGATGAATAAGACCGCAACTGAATGTTGGAATATTCTAAAATATGAAATTGAGAGTATCATCAATAAATTTGTTCCCTTCCGAAAACAAGGAAAACGGTGTAGAAAGAAACATTTGTCAAAAGAGGCTATTAGAAAAATAATGCTAAAACAAACTATGTGGAGGGTTTATAGGCGTACCAGAAAGGAAGAAGACTATGCAAAATACAAAGAGGCACTTAATGCAGCTACAACTGAAATCAGACAATCTAAAAGAAGCTATGAGCAAAAACTGGCATGTAACATAAAAAATGACAGCAAGAGTTTTTATGCATATGTCAGGAGTAAACAAAACGTACAAGACAAGGTTGAACCTCTAGAAGACAGTGCTGGAAATATAATATCACAGGAGTTTTTAATGGCGGAAGACCTAAATGGTTACTTCAGTTCAGTGTTTACCAAAGAAGATATTAGTTCATTACCAGTTGCTGATGCTAAATTTCAGGGGGCTAAATCTGAATATTTAGGACCGTTAGTTGTAACTCCAGAATTGGTAGCTAAGAAAATAAAGGCAATGAAGGATAACAAATCACCGGGAGTGGATGGGATTCCTCCAAAATTACTAATGGAAACAGTAGATCAAATCAGTATACCACTTGCAAGAGTATTCAACTTGTCATTAAAAGAGGGAGTTGTTCCGTTTGTATGGAAAGAAGCAAACATCATACAATTATTTAAAAAGGGTTCGAGAAATAAGTCAGAGAATTACAGACCAGAGAGTTTAACGTCAGTGATTTGTAAATTATTAGAAAGGTTAATTAAAGACCATATGGTGGACTTCCTCGTTAAGCATAAATTATTAAATTCATCTCAACATGGATTCCTTAAAGCGAGGTCATGCTTAACAAATATGTTATGTTTTTTGGAAGAAATCACTAAGTGGATAGACGTGGGATCGCCAGTAGATATTATCTACTTAGATTTTCAGAAAGCTTTTGACAAAGTGCCACATCAAAGATTACTACTTAAATTAAAAGCCCATGGTATCGGGGATAGCATAACTGACTGGATAGAACAATGGCTGACTGACAGAAGACAACGAGTTGTAGTAGATGGAGAAGTTTCAAATTGGAAATCGGTTTTGAGTGGGGTACCTCAAGGATCAGTATTAGGACCTATATTATTCTTAATTTATATCAATGATTTGGACGACAGTATAACAAGTAACGTACTGAAATTTGCGGATGACACAAAACTGTTTAGAAAGGTTAATACTGATGGTGATAAACAACATTTACAAAACGATCTAGACAGATTAGTGAAATGGTCTGAGAAATGGCAGATGCCATTCAATTTTGGGAAATGTAAATGCCTACATACAGGACATGGGAACTTGAATGTAAACTATAAAATGGGAGATACTGTTCTGGGTACTACTGTAAAAGAAAAGGACTTAGGAGTTACAATAAGCGCTGATATGAAAGTTTCAGAGCAGTGTGGTATTGCAGCTTCAAAGGGTAATCAAATTCTTGGATTGATTAGAAGAAGCATAACATACAAGGGAAAAAAGTTAATTATACCTCTTTATAAAGCAATAGTTAGACCTCATTTAGAATACTGTATACAAGCATGGAGACCATATCGTAAGAAGGATATAGATACGCTTGAACGCATACAAAGGAGAGCAACTAAAATGATTCCAGAACTTAGAGACCTTAGTTATGAAGAACGCCTGAAAGAATGTGGTTTAACAACTCTACAGACAAGGAGGTTAAGAGGAGATCAGATTGAAGTTTTTAAGATATTGAATGGGTATGAAAATATTGATAGAAATATGTTTTTCTCACTCAAGAAGGATAGCAGAACTAGAGGACATGAGGTAAAATTAGTAAAGGATCAATGTAGATTGGACATCAGGAAGCACTCGTTCTCACAGAGGACAATAAATGAATGGAACAAATTGTCTACATATTGTGTAACTGCTAGCACCGTGAATATGTTTAAAAGCAAGGTTGACACATATCTCAGGAGGGCGGGTTATAAGTAGGTGAACATTGTTGGCTTGGATGGCAAATCTTGTTAAATCTTGTTAATCAAATACATTTTGATATCAATGTAAAATCAGAAAGTAAAAATAAGAAAACGTACAAGAGAAACTTCCACAAAGGTAACTACAAAGATATGAGAAAATACTTAGCAAAGCTAGATTGGAATAACATACTGATGAATAAGACCGCAATTGAATGTTGGAATATTCTAAAATATGAAATTGAGAGTATCATCGATAAATTTGTTCCCTTCCAAAAACAAGGAAAACGGTGTAGAAAGAAACACTTGTCAAAAGAGGCAATTAGAAAAATAATGCTAAAACAAACTATGTGGAGGGTTTATAGGCGTACCGGAAAGGAAGAAGACTATGCCAAATACAAAGAGGCACTTAATGCAGCTACAACTGAAATCAGACAATCTAAAAGAAGCTATGAGCAAAAACTGGCATGTAACATAAAAAATGACAGCAAGAGTTTTTATGCATATGTCAGGAGTAAACAAAACGTACAAGACAAGATTGGACCTCTAGAAGACAGTGCTGGAAATATAATATCACAGGGGTTTTTAATGGCGGAAGACCTAAATGGTTACTTCAGTTCAGTGTTTACCAAAGAAGATATTAGTTCATTACCAGTTGCTGATGTTAATTTCAGGGGGCTAAATCTGACTATTTAGGACCGTTAGTTGTAACTCCAGAATTGGTAGCTAAGAAAATAAAGGCAATGAAGGATAACAAATCACCGGGAGTGGATGGGATTCCTCCAAAATTACTAATGGAAACAGTAGATCAAATCAGTATACCACTTGCAAGAGTATTCAACTTGTCATTAAAAGAGGGAGTTGTTCCGTTTGAATGGAAAGAAGCAAACATCATACAATTATTTAAAAAGGGTTCGAGAAATAAAATAAGTTAGAGAATTACAGACCAGTGAGTTTAACGTCAGTGATTTGAAAATTATTAGAAAGGTTAATTAAAGACCATATGGTGGACTTCCTCGTTAAGCATAAATTATTAAATTAATCTCAACATGGATTCCTTAAAGCGAGGTCATGCTTAACAAATATGTTATGTTTTTTGGAAGAAATCACTA
Source organism: Lamellibrachia satsuma (assembly GCA_033239005.1). Taxonomy (NCBI): domain Eukaryota; kingdom Metazoa; phylum Annelida; class Polychaeta; order Sabellida; family Siboglinidae; genus Lamellibrachia; species Lamellibrachia satsuma. The sequence goes on along the minus strand of BSQZ01000049.1, from coordinate 253,301 downwards.
AGTGGATAGACGTGGGATCGCCAGTAGATATTATCTACTTAGATTTTCAGAAAGCTTTTGACAAAGTGCCACATCAAAGATTACTACTTAAATTAAAAGCCCATGGTATCGGGGATAGCATAACTGACTGGATAGAACAATGGCTGACTGACAGAAGACAACGAGTTGTAGTAGATGGAGAAGTTTCAAATTGGAAATCGGTTTTGAGTGGGGTACCTCAAGGATCAGTATTAGGACCTATATTATTCTTAATTTATATCAATGACTTGGACGACAGTATAACAAGTAACGTACTGAAATTTGCGGATGACACAAAACTGTTTAGAAAGGTTAATACTGATGGTGATAAACAACATTTACAAAATGATCTAGACAGATTAGTGAAATGGTCTGAGAAATGGCAGATGCTGTTCAATTTTGGGAAATGTAAATGCCTACATACAGGACATGGGAACTTGAATGTAAACTATAAGATGGGAGATACTGTTCTTGGTACTACTGTAAAAGAAAAGGACTTAGGTGTTACAATAAGCGCTGATATGAAAGTTTCAAAGCAGTGTGGTATTGCAGCTTCAAAGGGTAATCAAATTATTGGATTGATTAGAAGAAACATAATATACAAGGGAAAAAAGTTAATTATACCTCTTTATAAAGCAATAGTTAGACCTCATTTAGAATACTGTATACAAGCATGGAGACCATATCGTTAGAAGGATATAGATACGCTTGAACGCATACAAAGGAGAGCAACTAAAATGATTCCAGAACTTAGAGACCTTAGTTATGAAGAACGCCTGAAAGAATGTGGTTTAACAACTCTACAGACAAGGAGGTTAAGAGGAGATCAGATTGAAGTTTTTAAGATATTGAATGGGTATGAAAATATTGATAGAAATATGTTTTTCTCACTCAAGAAGGATAGCAGAACTAGAGAACATGAGGTAAAATTAGTAAAGGATCAATGTAGATTGGACATCAGGAAGCACTCGTTCTCACAGAGGACAATAAATGAATGGAACAAATTGTCTACAGATTGTGTAACTGCTAGCAGCGTGAATATGTTTAAAAACAAGGTTGACACATATCTCAGGAGGGCGGGTTATAAGTAGGTGAACATTGTTGGACTCTCGATAAGCCAATGGCTTCCTTGTCCACTTGCCATCTGGGCCTTTGGCTTGGATGGCAAATCTTGTTAAATCTTGTTAAACTCAATATCTTTCGCCTGCTTCCAAACAGGATCTGGCGCACATATTTCAAAATACTGAAATCGCACTAAGCCTCTATCTCCGTGGGTTGTGTGGCAGTGGTATCAACCTCCAACATCCCGCCGTTTCTTAGGAACAACCTCCCACCGCCCAAATCCTACTACACCCCTCTCTGTGTTTATTTGTATGCAACTGCAGTAGAGAGCGCACATTTTCGCAACTGAAGCGGATACAAAATGAGTTGCTCTCATCTCTATGGACCACTTTCGTTTGCCCATCTCTATCGAGTACAACATTCTTCTGCAACATGACTTTCGTCCATTGTTGACGACTTCTCGCCGAGAAAATCCCGAAAGGTGGCACTGTTAGTGCTGACTGGTTAGGCTTATACAAATTATATAACCAATCTGTTGAATGTAACGATTTTTTTAAGTTGCTTTTTTATTAATTTAATGGATTTTTCGATGTATTTCAGATCTACTTGAGTGGGAGACCTGGGAGCTCAGGGCCTTGGGGCACGTGTCCCAGTTGACCCTATGGAAACCCGCCACTGGGAATCAGGAGTGGAGAAGAGAAACGAAACACACAAACGGCTGAGAAGAGGGACCATCAACAACAGAAGTCTATCTGCAATTCCTGCACATTCTCTCCCACTGCCTTCACCTGCAGCATGTGCGACAGAGAATGTCATGTCAGAATGGGGCTCTTGGGTCACACCAGGCGATGTACAACACGGAGTTGACCACCACGGCCGTAACAGCAACAGTATACCGGAAATATGGAGAGTCTAAAATGAACTTATCTATTTTGACGCATTTAGTGGGAAAATAATTTTAGTTATCTTAATTTTAATTGACTATACGCATGCAAAAACTGACAAAAGAATCAAACCAGTTCGCCATCTAGCGGATATCGCAGTGGTAGGGCCGACTTGGCTGCAATGTGCATCGAAGCAGAGTGGCGCAGTGGAAGCGTGCTGGGCCCATAACCCAGAGGTCCGTGGATCGAAACCACGCTCTGCTAAATTTTTTTAAAGCTGTTGCATGTCAGAAACAATAGATAATAGATAAAGTGTCCATATACTTTAGGGGTTAATTAATACGAAATATACCAACAAGTTTGCGTGATGTCGCCAGTGTCGCCGCCCTGTCTGTCTGTCTTTCTGTGCAGTTTTCGGGCTGTTTCAGTCTGGGTCTCTTTCAGTTAGGCCGTCCAAGAAAAGGTGATTCGGCGATATGCACAGATATGCCATCATATCAAATCACTCTGCTATAGCCTTTTTTACGTGTGAAACTGGATGCATGTGAATGTGTATTGTCATGGGCAACAGAGGAACATTATTGGAAGAATATAGTCTGTTAAAAATCCACGGACCTCTGGGGTACGGCCCAGCAGGCTTCCACTGCGCCACTCTGCTTCGGCGCACATCGCTGCATGGTGAACTACTTTGAGCCGCTTCTGAAATCAAGATACCAAACTAAGAAACGGAGAGGGAGAGGGAGGTGGGAGAGGGAGGGGGAGAGGGAGGGAGGGAGGGAGCTAGCGAGAGGGAGAGAGAGAGAGAGAGAGAGAGAGAGAGCGAGAGAGAGAGAGAGAGAGAGAGGGGGGGGGGAGAGAGCCAGTACACACATTTACAGTACACACATTAGCATACATCAGACGTGTACTGACCAACTTGTATTATTCAGACACATTTCCCCGCTTGGCTCCAAAGCTCATTAGATGGTCTAAAAGCACGTCTAAGTTATTCGTCTAGCAAATTGTGCTCCACTTAGTGAGTATGGTGGCCGCCGTCGGACAAGGCGGAAGTAAGTGGCGCCATCAACGGAAGTAGATTATGTAACAGCCGAAACTTAGCGAGGAGTATTTCGGGAAAGGTTGCAGTAGAAGTAGCTCAGGACTGCGATCGATAAGTTTGTTTTTAAAGACCCCCCTCCCCGTCAATCTATTGGGCCGTAGTCATAACGAGGCTTTTTAGCCCGCTTCGCTAATTAACATCACAACAAACACGATGCGATATAGTTTTTAACGTTTTATTTGAACAATGTTACATCGAATGACGAATAAAGGCACCGTATGTACTCTGCAAGTCATTTTCTATTTTTGGTGTTAGAATTAGTCAAGAAGCAGCCAAACTTGATAGTTGCGAAATTTGAAAACGGGTTCGGAAAATGACTTACAGATCCAGGCGACGGGTAATCCAGGGAAGGAATCTGCAAGCCGGCCACCCAACCTCAATACCCCCGTAAAGGATGGAGGAGGTGTGATTTACCAAATGCTATGAACAGCGAAAGGGGTTTACTCTCCTCCGAACCCTGGTTACCTACAAGAAATTACAGCAATCCAGAAATGGCAAATTAACTAAGTAAATCGATAAGAAACACTTCCGAAGACTCGACCTTCGAACGCGCAAATGGTTGCTACGGAAGTATCATGTCACACGAGGACACCACCGAATTTGATTAACGCACTCAACGGTTTCACGCAGTGACGTCACCACGTGTTGTGACGCCTGATGCGTGTACATCGCAATATTCTGATTACTAAATTAAAAAACTTCGTAATTTCTAATAACAAGTAATAATAATAATAAATAAAATAATAATAATAATTTTATTCAGTTGCAATAACTCAAACAATTATTCATTTAATTAATTATTACATTAAAGTTCAACTCAGGTGATCCGTAGGAGGCACCGCAGGGCTTATACAGGGATCACCTACAGAACTCGGTATATAAAACAAGTAATTAGTTTAAATGTTTGCAGTAAGAAATTTACTGATTTAACGATGCTAAACATTTTCATTCAACTAATAATTGCTGTAAGATAATGATTAGTGGTGTAGGTCTCTCTTATTAAGTTTCATACAGTTTGTTATACATGTAGGTGTTCAGTAGCGTATTTAGATTATTTAGTTCCTAGATGTGTCATTGTAGGTGTTGTTAGACCCCTATATATGAATAATCTCAATGAAATATTACATCTAAAATGAGTTGTCTCAAGTAGTTTTTAAATAACAACAAAAGGATGTAACGACTGCGTCAGTCATATTAACTTACTGTAAAGTAATGCTGCGCAGAGCGTTCGGTTAATAAATAATTAAAATGCTCCAAAGGAAAAGCATAAATGCAGACAATAGTAAGAAGATAACCTTACTTAGAGCTAATTTTGACAAAGACATATTGTATGTGTCTATGACCATTAATTTGTTAGTTGTGCCACGAGGTCAATCTGACTGTTGCGAGGGCTCACGCGTCTCCTCTCGTGCTGCCATCTGGCGTACAATCAGTGACATTACGTCGCCAACGTCGACGTCAAGGCAGTTATGTTCAGATCACAATTACTGACTTCCGGATTCGTGTCACATAATAGCCTCGATTCGATTATCCATGCTCCGCGCTGTGGCGTCACCATTTGTCACACACACATCTTCGCCTGGACACAGAGTGGGCTTTTCATTGTGACGGAAACATGAACATTGTTGGACTCTCGATAAGCCAATGGCTTCCTTGTCCACTTGCTATCTGGGCCTTTGGCTTGGATGGCAAATCTTGTTAAATCTTGAAATTATGTATGTGCCCAGATACTGGGCGCATTGTATCTACTAATGATAGTATATATATTTTGTGTTTTCAACTTTTTATTTAAATCATAATTTAACAAAAAAATTGCTCCCTTCCTATTGGGTAAATTTTCTTATACCCTTTGGACAGGAAACATTTAAAATACTTCAAACAGTCATAGAAGCTTTAATTTACAGATAGCCCCAATGTAGATGTATAATAAAATTAAGTATCACATATCTTTGTGACATAGATCAAATTACAAGTAGTAGTAAATTAATCATCCACATTTCTTTTGTATTCCAGGAGCACTTATTGTGCTGTGCCAGATCCCCATCCACTACTGATGAAAAGACACCTGCATTCACTACTGATGAAAAGACATCGGCATCCACTGCTGATGAAAATACACCTGCACCCACGGCTGATGAAAAACAGTACACAGGTATGGAAAACATTGCAAATGTGCACAACAATTCAAGGATGCGTCGTCTCAGGACAGTGATGTGTCTGAGTGGTGTACAGCTTCATCCAAAGGTTCTGGTTTTGAATGTTGTATAATGTGTAATAAAGAAACACTTTAAAACTGGTGGGCTGAAAGACTAAAAGCGTCAAGGAGACAAACAAAATCAAGGATCTGTACCTCAGCATTTTAAACCTTCATCCTTTAAAACCTTAAACCCACTTTTACAGGGTCAGACCACATTAAGAGTAGAAACATCAATTGGAACAAGAGTGTTGTGCATATGATGTACTTGAGTTACCGGAACACGTGAAACAGTGCTTTGTATGGTCAGATGGTGTTAGGTTATCAATGCTAGTGACAGTAAATGAGTTTTGGTCAAAGGTGTCTAAATTTAAATGTGAAGCTGGAAGGGCTTTATTCCCAGTATTGTCAAAGTTAGCAATGTTGAGTCAGAACAACTGTTTTCTAGGTTGAAATTGACAAAAAAGAAATTCAGGTCTAAGGTAATAGGAAATACGTTAAATGGTGTTCTGTCTGTGAACTTTAACATGAATTCCATAGAAATGGCCCATCATCCTTGTCAGGAGGAATATAAGGACAATTAATCTGACTTTGGGGAGTAGTCATTTGATATTTGTTATACATACCACTGAGTTATCATTTAACATGTTCTTACTTGCTAAATGCCTGTGATGTCAAATAATAACAATGATGCCAACTTTTAAGCATCATTTATTAAATATCATGTAGAAATTTTCTACCATGTTTTGACTTGGTTTGTCCATGTTGTGTAAATGGTGAGAGGTTCTATTATATTATTCTTCTGCTAGTTTAGAACATCATCATATAATTAGCATTATATATATATATTTATCATGAATATCATTAATCCTTAGTTAGGCCATTTCTAAATGGGCTGTTGATCCATTTTTTTTTGCTCCAAGAGTAACATTTTAAAGTTAGGGATATAATACATACTAAAGAATTCAGTAGAATGTCTCATATCTGAATTTACCAGTATATAGATGCTCTGTAGATTGTTATAAAACCACACTTGAATTATATGATGCCATAAATGCCTGTGATGTCAAATAATAACAATGATGCCAACTTTTAAGCATCATTTATTAAATACCATGTAGAAATTTTCTACCATGTTTTGACTTGGTTTGTCCATGTTGTGTAAATGGTGAGATGTTCTATTATATTATTCTTCTGCTAGTTTAGAACATCATCATATAATTAGCATTATATATATATATATATATATATATATATATATATATATATATATATATATATATATATATATATATATATATATATATATATATATATATATATATATATATATATATATATATATATATATATATATATATATATATATTTAATATTTTTTATAAGACACACTATATTATTTCAGAATAATATCATACTCTAAATATTCTACATCAAAACACCACCTATATGTCAGTAGTATAATATCGTGCTAAGAAAGGTTTAGCCAGTAAGAACATTTTGTTGGTTAAACTTTTTACTATATATATATATATATATATATATATATATATATATATATATATATATATATATATAAAACAGTAAAATGTTGAACCAAAAAATTTAACTTTATTATATAAAAATAAATGTTGAACCAACAAAATTATTATCAACTTTTTTATTATATATATATATATATATATATATATATTGCTATCAAACAGTAAAACGTTGATCCAACAAAATGTTCTTACTTGCTAAACCTTTGCTATCATAATATTATTCTGACATACAGGTGGTGTTTTGATGTAGAATATTTAGAGTATGATATTATTCTGAAATATAGGTGGTGTCTTGATGTAGGATGTGTAGAGTACGATATTATTCTGAAATATGGGTGGTGTATTGATGAAGGATGTGTAGAATGCGATATTATTCTGAAATACTGGTGGCGTCACGATGTAGGATGTGTAGAAGACGATATTATTTTGAAATGCAGGTGGCGTCTCGATGTAGAATGTGTAGAACACGATATTATTCTGACATATAGGTGGTGTTTTGATGTAGAATGTGTAGAACACGATATTATTCTGAAATATAGGTGGTGTCTTGATGTAGAATATGCATGGTTTGTATAGCAAATAAACTCTATCATTTTATCAAACAGAGATATTATGTTGTTTATTTAGTAAGTATAACGGGAACAAGTATACATGTACAGTGTAAACAAGTATACATGTACAGTGTAAACAAGTATACATGTACAGTGTAAACAAGTATACATGTACAGTGTAAACAAGTATACATGTACAGTGTAAACAAGTATACATGTACAGTGTAAACAAGTATACATGTACAGTGTAAACAAGTATACCTGTACAGTGTAAACAAGTATACATGTACAGTGTAAACAAGTATACATGTACAGTGTAAACAAGTATACCTGTACAGTGTAAACAAGTATGCATGTACAGTGTAAACAAGTATACATGTACAGTGTAAACTGGTATACATGTACAGTGTAAACAAGTATACATGTACAGTGTAAACAAGTATACATGTACAGTGTAAACAAGCATACCTGTACAGTGTAAACAAGTTGACATGTACAGTGTAAACAAGTATACCTGTACAGTGTAAGCAAGCATACCTGTACAGTGTAAACAAGTATACCTGAACAGTGTAATCGTACATCTGTTTACGAGGATATCTATATTAAATATTTATTATAGCAAGCGACTGCTGTTTCACAATTAAACCTAAAAATGTAGTCGTGCGCCACAGATTAATTTTCCTAATGCGCGTCCCGCGCTAATAAATGTTCCATTGAAAAGTTGTCTAACCTACTGGGCAACGCTGCCACGCTGCCACCCTGCCACGCTGCCACCCTGCCACGCTGCTGCTTATACCCGCAACAGGAGTCGCACACGCACCGACATTTTGGCACGTAACGGCTTCAGCAAAATCACTCTATCCACCAGACCTGTGATACCCTTTTAATTCCGAGTCACTGTCCATCATCGTGACAAAATATAAAGATGAAAATAAGAATTAAACGCGGAGAGAAATTTCGAACTCGGAATATAAGCGGAGAAAAAGAAAAGAACTTTAAGCAATATACTGTCTTGCAGTATTTTTTTCACCCGTATCCTCTTGCCAGGTGGTTAGGAGAATTGATTAACACGCATCATGGACCCTTCTGCCGTGGCTCGTGTGAGATGATTTCAGTAGTGAAGTCTTATTATTGTTCTCAGAGCAACAAAATCGAGCGCTCCAAACATTTTGATGGAAATTATTCATACATAATGTGGTGTCAAAATAATGCTGAAAATATGTCTTCAAATATTGTAATGTTAGCTTTTTATTACCTATTGGTTATGTTTACGTTGAAAATACATTGATACTTGGTTTACTACGGTGAACCTGACACTGCATCACGCCTGTATAAATGTGATAAATGTGGAAGATATATGTCTCATTATTTAAGTCGATCATTTACTCAAAAATACGTTGTGGTGAGTTTGACTTGCAACGCATACTTTCTGTTTGAAAGGGCATTTTTATGGTTTCAATAAATATAATTTATTTGTGTAAATTTTACTGTTCACATGTGTATTTTCTATGGGATCGCAAAAGTGTCAAACTTCCTTACTAGTAATAACTGTTACTAGTAAGGGGGTTTGCTATGTAATGCATTTTGTGCAACATTTCTTTTAAAATGCATAGTAACGGTGTTCCTCGTTCTAGCTTCTACGCATAGAATATTTCTAAACAATATTAACTTAGAAAAAATATTCAGCGTAACAAATTACTGTATATTAATCAGCAAACATCAGACGTGTACTGACCAACTTGTGTTATTCAGACACATTTTCCCGCTTGGCTCCAAAGCCCATTAGTTGGTATAAAAATATGGCTATGCTACCCGTCCAGCAAGTGGTGCTCCACCTGGTGAGTATGTTGGCCGCCGCGAATTTATTTTCCCAAACATGTTCAGGCTTGCCTACTTCATTGGCTAATGGCAGTCGCTCTGGTTAAAGGCGACACGAATATTGATGGGCAACTAAAGTCACGGACGGCGATCGATCGCGGCGAGACGGCTCTGGTAATTTCGACACGTGGGAGATTAACTGTTTTCTAGTTGGCGCGTTGATATTATTATTCAAAGAAGGCGCACGCACGCACAAAGGGAAACACAAAAACTGTTTAACACCTATACATGCTGTCAGTCCGTTCAAATATTCTGCAAAAAAAACACAATAGGCAACAGAAGTACAATAATATATTGTTTATTGTGTGTTTGATGCCTGAGCATCACAATATAATTATAATGAAGTCACCTGACTTTCATACTATACAGAATCCACACTGTCTGTCTCTTCAGGTATGTGCAATATTCAGTAAGTTTTTTGAGTACATTGCAACAACAAAACAACAACAACAACAAACTACCAAGACAACAACAAACTACCAAGACAACAACAAACTACCAAGACAACAATAGAATCGACCCTTTGGACAGCATCAACATTTACAAATCAGTTGACATTCATGAATGTACATGACTGTATACAATGTCTAATCGTAAAGTTGTGGTAGTTGTTCCTGAGAAGAACACAGAGGCGTATGTTACCAAACAAACCCACGGTATAGACTTTCATTTTACATTCACCCGTAGAACAGGCAAGGGTGATACTTTCAAGTTCTTTGTTGAGACGAAGAAGGAGTCTACTGCGGAATATGTCCATGTGTAGAAGCTGTCCTGACGTCTCGATAGCACATTCCATGATTTCAACTGCACAGACAAGTTGTGCACTTGGAATATACAGTCCTTCTTTTCCATGTTCCAGCTGTGTCTTCTGTAACAAAACTTCAGTAGATGAGCCTGTCAGCGAGCCAGTCAGCGAGCCAGTCAGGGATTGTCTGCCTTTTTGACATGCCTTTTAGATGTTTGACTGCAACACTTTCCTTCGTTTTCTTTCTGAGCGTATCTTTCTGCAGTTGTTTTCCGCTGCTTAAGGCGCCTGTATTTCTGCTGAATTATTTTCGGCGTATCTTGTAATGCAGCTTTGCGTGGTGTCATCTGCTTGTCTGGCTTAGCAGCTGATGATTCCACAGCATCTGAAGTTGAAGGCTAAGACGGTGGCGCATAGCATCCAGTCACATCTGAAAGTACACACACACACACACACAGACAAAAAAGAGACAATGAAGTGGAGTAAAACAAATAAAAACAAGACAAAACGGGGCCATTCAATCTTTGTCTGAACTGACCGAACGATTATTCAACGGTAACTGTAATAAAGAAACAAAAATAAGAGTAAAAATAGCAGGTCAAAAGAAATGATAAAACGAGTGACACCATTCAGTAGCAGATATTAATTTGTGACAACAGTGAAATTGTGATGTTCTTACACACCTGTCTGATCTCCACTAATTTTCGTGGCAGTTCAGGCATAGGGGGCTGCTTCGGTCACTTGCTCGGTCAGGGTCTGGAGGACATGACTTTGAGTGGTTTATTTGGCACATTAAACTGTGTAGGGACAGCACTCCAAACCAAAGACGTCTTCCGCTGGCCATTCGTGAATTGCGAGTCTTCAAAATGGTCCTTGCAGAGGCGGCAGTTCTTGTAGAGATTTTCTGGAGGCATAACATCATCGAGTCCTACTTACCAACCGCTTCACCAATAATAGCTGAGTGGCGCCTCTTTGTTTCCTACACTCTTTGGTGTCAGGTCAAACGTATTGTGTAGCACAGTCAGATGTAATTTTCATTTGTTTTAATGAAAGGGATATGTGGTGTCATGTTATATGTAAAAAGAATGTATCAAATGTATCAAACTTAATGTTTTACTTTAGCCGGCGTCGCCGCTAACTCGTCGTCTGCAGTGGCGACGCACGACTGCATTTCTATCGTATCCGGACGTTTCGCCGCCGAAAATGTTCTATTTGCGGCTAATTTGGTGTGTGTATCCACAGTTGTTTCGTTCACCCTTTCTCTTCCTGCCCAAAAAACATGCTTTGTAGAAAATTTATTTGCTCTGACTCGATCATAACTTTCGTTAGACGCCATCTTTGTTTACGCTCGGAAATAACAACATCGTGGATTGTGGGAGGCCACGCGCTATATATTAAATTTTCCGCGCCATATATGGAAACATTCGGTTCACCACGGAGTCGCAAGCTTAGCATTGTGCGAGACCACGCGTCATATATGCAATTGTCAGCGTCAAGTCAAATCAAGTCAAGTCAAGTCACGCTTTATTCTCTAATACCATACAATGGTCAACGCAAGTCGTAAACATAGCGAACATCCTGACGGTGACGTAGCACAATGTCGAATACCAAATAAGGAGACAGATCCTGCTTGCATATAAGGATGCCCAGCGAATACGAATGAACGGGTGGGGATGCCGGCTAGTCAGGCGTTTAGAGGACAGAAAGAGGAATCTAGCAGTACTAAACAAGATGGCGTAAGGTGATTCTACGAGTGTTGATAAGGTCTAAACATCGCATATTTTTGAACATGCTCTCCGTCTTAAGAATCAAAACAGGATTATTACTTTATATATATATATATATATATATATATATATTCAAGAATAAAAGTGATTTAGAGGTATGTGATTGTTATAAATTAACTTTATTGATAATTAACATAAAATTATCGGATACTTTCAAAATACATACAAAACACTAGAGGCTATACTTGTGTTACGATCTATGCCACTCCATCAGACTACACATAAAGTGTATGCCACGCCTATGCTAAGTACCGCTCTCCAGTCTACTCCTAGCATTAATAAAATTTGGGCGTGGTCACACAGTTGTAGTGTCAGGTTATTGAAATATATGGAGTAGTTATTTGATGTTGAAGTTGCCGATAGTATGTAGACAGTCATTACCACCTACTTTTGTTACTAATGAAAATGGTACAGTTTATATTACTCCAGTTAATATTGTGTTACCTTTTAGTATGCAAAAACCGCCCAAAGCAATAATATAATCGTCTTTGCTTGTGCACCAATCATAATAACTACTACATTTTTAACGAATCTCTGTATTATTAATAGTCCATTACGCAGGAAACAACAAAAAACATATCATATTCCCACATTAGGTGCTTGCAAAAGCTACGTAATGACTTGGTAAATGCAATGTTAAACCAAACAATCGACGACAATCCCACTCGATTTTATTTTCAACGGTTTTGGTGTCGTCAAATTGATATACTACCCCATTGTTATATAAGTGAACTGCACAGTAGGCGCTTATTAGTTCCATTGGCTGCACTGCATAATTTACACAATGGTGTCCAGCTCCTGGTTCGGCGTGTGTGGCTTCGTAGTCTTGCTGGTGGTGTCGTTGTATCCGAGGGAAGCGGAATCTTTGAGGTGCCTTCCCTGCGACAAGACCAAGCCGTGTCCGTGTCTGCCCGAGGGTTGCGAGGCGGGATTCCGACCGTGCGGCTGCTGCCCGGAATGCAAGCTGACTGAGGGCATGAAATGCCATTCGATGTCTCTACCGTATGTACCGTTGACAATGTTAACATTGCACACAGATTTATTCAGGCGATTCCTTAACCATTTTGTTTTTATGCGCCTCTGAGATCGTGTTTCCGAGATTTCAGGTCTTCTTGGCCTTCTTGTTCTTCTTATTCTGTTCTTGTTGTTGTTCTTCTTCTATTGTGGTTGTTATTCTTATTATTCTTCAAACAATATTATTTTAATTGACGCGATCACTGCACTTCTTCTGAAATAAGACGTCATACTAAGCTTGTAAAGACAAACAATAAAGTACCAGACCGTCATAATTAGAAACAATGTCTGTGATGTAACCACAGTAAACTCTTTAGTTATAAAAGTTGAAACTGTCTTAACCTCTGTCGAATTTAAATCGTTCTCCTTTGTACCAACTGTCAGTTCTGTGTATCAACAAATTATATTAAATTATAAACAATTAACACTGTCGTTGGCCTAGTGTTGCCTTCCTGTGTACTATACAGTAGAACCCCTTAAAGTGACCACCACTTGAAAAAACCACCCATTGAAAAAAATTGGACTATATGACCAACCTTTGCAATTCAGCCACCTCTTTAATGAGGCCGCTTGAACTCGGTGACATGAGTTGCCGCTTTAAATTAATTATTATACTCTAATTACTATTGCAGGTCACTATTTGGATCCTTCCGATCTACTAATATTATTTTGAAACATGCATGTATCTCACAAGCACGCCTACCTGTATAGATGCTACTTTACTACTGAATACACTCCTGCAGATGTTCATATACACACTTTATGCAAATGCTGTCGCACTGTCTATTTTTCCGTTTGTTATTTCTCCATCATTAGGTGCGCATCGGACCTAATGTGCGTCAACAAGAAAGGCGTCGCGAAGAGGCTGCTTAAATGGCACGAGTTCTCGTTCAAGGGCACGTGCAAATCCGTGGAATCATGTCAAGTCATCTCCTAATCGAAGAGCGTTTACTTTGGTGGCAAGCGCAGGACCAGCGGCCGTCGAAATGGATCACCGTCTTAGATACCGTAATGTCAGCTCACGTCGTACGGAATTGATATCATGTACGGTTATTGGACACCAACCTTTCACTGACCAATAAAGATTTATTGAAAGACATTCATATTTTTATTATCGCAAACGCAAGAAAACAATTTGAAGAGAAATGTCTTGATATTATATTAACACAATGTTTAATTTCAAGTTTATATGTTATTGCAATATCCAAAATTAAGCTAACTGTATTGCTACTAATACTTTTGAGAGCAAAGTGTGAACGATTATAATTTAAACATAATAATATTTCACCAAATATCTTTTAACACAGTTTTCCCATCTCAATCTCGCACTCCCTCTTCTTCTACCTTCCACTCTCACCCTCTAAGCGCATCGGCTCTCTTCGTCAACCGTTCCCCTTCCATTCGTCCCACTTGTCCAGCCCACTTTATCCGACTCCTCACCAGATTCCCATAGTAATTTCCAGTCAGTTTTAATCACAGTGTGATGCCCAACGTGCACATTAATACGAATCGAATATTTGCATCGAAACATGATAATTACTAAACAAATATGTCATTGTCAGTCTCCCTTTTATCGCACGCCTGACGTATTCGACGTCCTGTGTGATAGGGTCCATTGGTATGCGCTTAATTTGTGTTGCACATTCATCAGGCGATACAGTTTGAACAACGCGACAACGCGACAATGCATAACGGATACGAAAAGTTCGTGTACACAACTCTAGGTGATTTAACCAATATGACTGGCCCAACTAAATCGCGATATCGCTTAACAGAGTGCGTCGCTTGTTTCTTGTTTCTTTCGTATACACTTCAGTCACGTAAAGCCAATGCTTGATTGCCCTTCGCTGTCATGGGCTGGACGTCACTGAGGTACAGTGGCGTTGGTCCGAAGTCGTAGGGAAAGTAGCTGAATTGATGAATTCGCGACACCTTTCAAGTTGACACACATCAAACCAGACCTGTTAACAGAATGGTCATAACATTCATGACTTTTGTTACGCACAAATGTATAATGTTCGTGCATAACTTAATGTAAGGCTAAGTGTTGCATCATGTTACCAATTAGTGAATGGAAGCACACCACAAGCACCACCAACACTATCACCAACACCACCACCACCAACATCACCGCCAACAACACAATCACCACCACCACCACCACGTCGAGCTCTGCGAAAACCGTCGAGGTCAAGCACAGACGGACCAAAGCAACCTCACACGCAGCAACAGATACAACAGCGGAAGAGTAATTACCAGGTTGCTTAAATTACATTTATTTTGTAATTGAGGGAAAGTAAAAGTAATTCACTTAAAACTACTTGAGTAAACGTAAAAGTAGCATGTAAAGGAAGTACTTGAAGTACAAGTAAAAAGTAAAAACGTACATCTATTTTCAAACTAGTTTTAAAGATGTTTTATTTACGAATGAAAAACATACAAGAGCAACATATTCACAACTAAACGTCTAACACCTAAATTCCCTGTACCACACACATATTCAGTGATCTCCAATGTCTATGTCTTGTATTATAAGTAGAACAGGTGATAGGTTAGCAACCAACTGCTTTACAATGGTCTAACACCTATATTCCATCGTGGAATTTCCATGTACTCCACACATCTCAAGTAATATCCAATCACCTCAGACATCTCGCCATCCAGTGACGATGCGGTGACTTAAAAAATGACGTGTTCAGCTTCAGCAACAACTGATTTTCAAAACGTGTGTCTCCAATGCGAGACCTTACTGGCATAAACAAAGGCGCTCACGTGCCGCGCTAGCTGGCAGTCCAGCGTTTGTCTTTATAAACAAACACTATCGTTGTAACGAAAATGTGACAACAAATAATTGCAAGTAACAGAGTAAAAAGTAGCGTAACTTTGAATAAAGCTACTTCGTTACAAGTAAAAGTAGTTTGTGGAAATTGTACTTAGTTACAAGTGAGTTACTTAGAAATACTACTCAAGTATTGTAACGAAGAACGTTTACTTCGTTATATGCCAACCCTGGTTATTACTACATCGGTACAACAATCAAATGTGGGACTCCCAAGCATATATTTTTATTTCTTATGGGAGGTCCCTCGTGCCGTATGGGGGTCTTGGACTCCCCAGACACCCCTAATTTCGAACACTGGTTGCATACATAATTTCCGTCACAATGAAAAGTACATCTTGCATCCAGGTGATAGTGTGTGCGACAAACGGTGGCGCCACAGCACGGAGCCTGGATAATCGAAGGTAGGCAGCTCTGAAATTCTCCGCGAGAATTATTGACAGCCCCAGAGAATGATAACGCGATCACAATTGAAGGTCGTGGTATCTATATAGCTAAAGCCGAGATAGTTGGGGAAGTTAGTGAAATTTAATAGGCTTGATAAAAAGTAGTCCATATTAGAATGCGCCACAGTGGCATGATTTATTTAAAACGTATACTGTATTTTTCGTTATTCGATACACTGACCATGATAGTGTCGTCACATTTTGAATTGCGTTTCTCTTTAAGACTGCAACTCGCATGACAGAAAGTCTTGTGGATACATACTTGTTGAGACAAACTGGCTGGCGGCGGCGGCGGCGGCGGCGGCGGCGGCGGCGGCGGCGGCGGCGGCGGCAACAACAACAATAACTAATATGCACATTAGAAACAAAACGGACAAACAACTAACGCACAAAGGCAATAGCAACAACCGGAAGTAGCAGTCATGACACATAATGTCACACCTAAGGGTTGTCGCCGCCCTGTCATTGTTCAACAACGACACGTCTTGGTGGTGTCACACAGGATGCTTGGCCAACCGGAAGAACACCGTCAGGAACAAAGACGTCACACGCCCTGTCACATCGAGTCATGATCGTCGTATCTCGTCGAATAATCACTGGCGATGTTAACACTAACAAAGCCTCGTTGCGCCGATGTTTTTAAGGCGACGCACTACGCTCGCTTACACCTATTTATCTTGGGATAGTGAAATCTGAATATGTTGTTGTCAGCAAAGAGTGTATGAAACAAAGAGGCACCACTCATCCATGTTTTGCGCCTAAAGTGAAGCTAAGCAGCTAGCAGCGCCACCAAGCGATAATGTAAGATAACAACCGCAGGGAGGTGATATCTCTGATTTACTGTTAATATTACAATTTTGTATGTGTACTCGTTAACAAATTTGCCCGGTGTAAAAAAGTCATGTTGACAAACTAGTTATTTTCTTTTGGGGGGAAAATGGAGAAATATTCAGCAATATTCTACTAGTACTTTTTAATTTGATCCTGAATTAGAAAGCTCTAATTATTATCTAGGATAAATATCTCCATAATAATGTATCTACTGCTTTGATGCCAGAGTACGCGCACACGCACGCACACAGTCCGTTAAAATCTTCTTTTAGCACATCTGCGCAAAAAAGGCACTAGAAATATAAGAATGTCTTGCTTATTCTATGTTTGATGTCTGAGCATCACAATATAATTATAATGAAGTCAGCTGACTTTCATACTATACAGAATCCACACTGTCTGTCTCTTCAGGTATGTGCAATATTCAGTAAGTTGTTTGAGCACATTGCAACAACAAAACAACAACAACAACAAACTACCAAGACAACAACAAACTACCAAGACAACAACAAACTACCAAGACAACAATAGAATCGACCCTTTGGACAGCATCAACATTTGCAAATCAGTTGACAATCATGTACATGACTGTATACAATGTCTAATCGTAATGTTGTGGTAGTTGTTCCTGAGAAGAGCACAGAGGCGTATGTTAGCAAACAAACCCACGGTATAGACTTTCATTTTACATTCACCCGTAGAACAGGCAAGGGTGATACTTTCAAGTTCTTTGTTGAGACGAAGAAGACGTCTACTGCGGACTAAGTCCATGTGTAGAAGCTATCCTGACGTCTCGATAGCAAATTCCATGATTTCTACTGCACAGACAAGTTGTGCACTTGGAATAAAAAAAGTCCTTCTTTTCCATGTTCCAGCTTTGTCTTCTGTAACAAAACTTCAGTAGATGAGCCTGTCAGTGAGCCAGTCAGGGATTGTCTGCATTGTTGACATGCCTTTTAGATGTTTGACTGCAACACTTTCCTTCTTTTTCTTTCTGGGCGTATCTTTCTGCAGTCGTTTTCCGCTGTTTAAGGCGCCTGTATTTCTGCTGAATTATTTTCAGCTTATCTTGTAATGCAGCTTTGCGTGGTGTCATCTGCTTGTCTGGCTTAGCAGCTGATGATTCCACAGCATCTGAAGTTGAAGGCTAAGACGGTGGCGCATAGCATCCAGTCACATCTGGAAGTACACACACACACACAGACAAAAAAGAAACAATGAAGTGGAGTAAAACAAATAAAAACAAGACAAAACGGGGCCATTCAATCTTTGTCTGAACTGACCGGCCGATTATTCAACGGTAACTGAAATAAAGAAACAAAAATAAGAGTAAAATTAGCAGGTCCAAAGAAATGATAAAACGAGTGACACCATTCAGTAGCAGATATTAATTTGTGACAACAGTGAAATTGTGATGTTCTTACACACCTGTCTGATCTCCACTAATTTTCGTGGCAGTTCAGGCAAAGGGGGCTGCTTCGGTCACTTGCTCGGTCAGGGTCTGGAGGACATGATTTTGGGTGGTTTATTTGGCACATTAAATTGTGTAGGGACAGCACTCCAAATCAAAGACGTCTTCTGCTGGCCATTCGTGAACTGCGAGTCTTCAAAATGGTCCTTGCAGAGGCGGCAGTTCTTGTAGAGATTTTCTGAAGGCATAAAATCATCGAGTATTACCAAGAATATCACAATACAGCCTTATCCTCTAAAACTTACATTTTAGCATATTTTGGAAATCAAAAGAATGTCTCCTCCTACTTTTTGTCTTTAAATTAGTGCAATTCGGAGCAGGACACCACGCAGTGTTATTTTTCTTTGCCATATTTGCGTATGTGTCCTACTTACCTACCGCTTGGTAGAGTAGTAGGACACATGCCCGCTGTCAGCTTCACAAATAATAGCTGAGTGGCGCCTCTTTGTTTCCTACACTCTTTGGTGTCAGGTCAAACGTATTGTGTTGCACAGTCAGGACATTCATTGTGGTGGATAAAAACGTCAGAGGTAATTTTCTTTGGTTTTAATGAAAGGGATATGTGGTGTCATGTTATATCTAAAAAGAATGTATCAAATGTATCAAACTTAATGTTTTACTTTAGCTGGCGTCGGCGGTATCGCTAACTCGTCGTCTGCAGTGGCGACGCACGACTGCATTTCTATCGTATCCGGCCGTTTCGCCGCCGAAAACGTTCTATTTGCGGCTAATTTGGTGTGTGTATCCACAGTTGTTTCGTTCACCCTTTTTCTTCCTGGCCAAAAACATGCTTTGTGGAAAATTTATTTGCTTTGACTCGATCAAAACTTTCGTTAGACGCCATCTTTTTTTACGCTCGCAAATAACAACATCGTGCATTGTGGGAGACCACACGCCATAATATATTCAATTTTCCGCGCCATATATGGAAATATTCGGTTCACCACGGAGTCGCAAGCTTAGCATTGCGGGAAACAACGTGTCATATATGGAATTGTCGGCATCAAGTCAGGTCAAGTTTTATTCTCTAATACCATACAATGGTGTATGAGATAAATATATAATACCCAGAGTACAAATTCTTATTAGTTTATTTAAACTATGAATGTTAAAAGGGGTCGCAAACTTAGCATTGTGCGAGACCACGCGTCATATATGCAATTGTCAGCGTCAAGTCAAATCAAGTCAAGTCAAATCACGCTTTATTCTCTAATACCATACAATGGTCAACGCAAGTCGTAAACATAGCAGAATATTCTGACGGTGACGTAGCACAATGTCGAATACCAAATAAGGAGATAGATTCTGCTTATAACGATGCATATAACGATGCCCAGCGAATACGAATGAACGGGTGGGGATGCCGGCTAGACAGGCGATTAGAGGACAGAAAGAGGAATCTAGCAGTACTAAACAAGATGGCGTAAGGTGAATCTACGACAGTGTTGATAAGGTCTAAACATCGCATATATGTTTGAACATGTTCTCCGTCTTAAGAATCAAAACAGGATTATTACTTTATATATATATATATATATATATATATATATATATATATATATATATATATATATATATATATATATATATATATATATTCAAGAATAACAGTGATTTAGAGGTATGTGATCGTTATAAATTAACTTAAATTACTGATAATTAACATAAAACTATCGGATACTTTCAAAATACATACAAAACACTAGAGGCTATTCTTGTGTTACGATCTATGCCACTCCATCAGACTACACATAAGGTGTATGCCACGCCTATGCTAAGTACCGCTCTCCAGTCTACTCCTAGCATTAATCAAAGTTGGGTGTGGTCACACAGTTGTAGTGTCAGGCCCAGGTTATGGAAATATATGGAGTAATTATTTGATGTTGAAGTTGCCGATAGTACGTAGACAGTCATTACCACCTAGCCCAAAGCAATAATATAAACGTGTTTGCTTGTGCACCAATCATAATAACTACTACATTTTTAACGAATCTCTGTATTATTAATAGTCAATTACGCAGAAAACAACAAAAAACATATCATATTCCCACATTAGGTGCTTGAAAAAGCTACGTAACGACTTGGTAAATGCAATGTTAAACCAAACAATCGACGACAATCCCACTCGATTTTTTTCAACGGTTTTGGTGTCGTCAAATTGATCTACTACCCCATTGTTATATAAGTAAACTGCACAGTAGGCGCTTATTAGTTCCATCGGCTGCACTGCATAATTTATACAATGGTGTCCAGCTCCTGGTTCGGCGTGTGTGGCTTCGTAGTCTTGCTGGTGGTGTCGTTGTATCCGAGGGAAGCTGAATCTTTGACGTGCCTTCCCTGCGACAAGACCAAGCCGTGTCCGTGTCTGCCCGAGGGTTGCGAGGCGGGATTCCGACCGTGCGGCTGCTGCCCGGAATGCAAGCTGACTGAGGGCATGAAATGCCATTCGATGTCTCTACCGTATGTACCGTTGACAATGTTAACATTGCACACACATTTATTCCGGCGATTGCTTAACCATTTTGTTTTTATGCGCCTCTGAGATCGTGTTTCCAAGATTTCAAGTCTTCTTGGCCTTCTTGTTCTTCTTCTTGTTCTTCTTATTCTGTTCTTGTTGTTCTTGTTGTTGTTCTTCTTCTATTGTGGTTGTTATTTTATTATTCTTCAAACAATATTATTTTAATGGACGCGATCACTGCACTTCTTCCGAAATAAGACGTCATACTAAGCTTGTAAAGGCAAACAATAAAGTACCAGACCGTCATAATTAGAAACAATGTCTGTGATGTAACCACAGTAAACTCTTTAGTTATAAAAGTTGATACTGTCTTAACCTCTGTCGAATTTAAATCGTTCTCCTTTGTACCAACTGTCATTTCTGTGTATCAACAAATTATATTAAATTATAAACAATTAACACTGTCGTTGGCCTAGTGTTGCCTTCCTGTGTACGGGATGAGGTTGGCATTTGCTTAGTGATGATAACTCGTCCATGCATCTACTATAGCAGAACTCCCAATCGTCCGAATATGCAAGAACACTGCTTGTTATGCTACATTTAAGGATTCATATCTATTAACGACACTATACAGTAGAACCCCTTAGAGTGACCACCACTTGAAAAACGCCACCCATTGAAAAAAATTTGATTATATGACCAACCTTTGCTATTGAGCCACCTCTTTAATGAGGCCACTTGAACTCGGTGACATGGGTTGCCGCTTTAAATTAATTATTAAACTCTAATTACTATTGCAGGTCACTGTTTGGATCCTTCCGATCTACTATTATTATTTTAAAACATACACGCCTACCTGTATAGATGCTACTTTACTACTGAATACACTCCTGCAGACGTTCATGTACACACTTTATGCAAATGCTGTCGCTGTGTCTATTTTGCCGTTTGTTATTTCTCCATCATTAGGTGCGCATCGGACCTGCTGTGCGTCAACAAGATAGGCGTCGCGAAGGCGGTCCTTAAATGGCACGAGTTCTCGTTCAAGGGCACGTGCAAAGCCGTGAAATCATGTCAAGTCATCTCCTAACCGAAGAGCGTTTACTTTGGTGGCAAGCGCAGGACCAGCGGCCGTCGAAGTGGATCACCGTCCAAGATACCGTAATGTCAGCTCACGTCAAACGGAATTGATATCATGTACGGTTATTGGACACCGACCTTTCACTGACCAATAAAGATTTATTGAAATACATTCATATTTTTATTATCGTAAACGCAAGAAAACAATTTGAAGAGAAACGTCATGATATTATATTAACACAATGTTCAATTTCAAGTTTAAATGTTATTGCAATATCCAAAATTAAGCTAACTGTATTGTTACTAATACTTTTGAGAGCAAAGTGTGAACGATTATAATTTAAACATAATAATATTTCACCAAATAACTTTTAACACAGTTTTCCCATCTCAATCTCGCACTCCCTCTTCTTCTACCTTCCACTCTCACCCTCTAAGCACATCGGCTCTCTTCGTCAACCGTTCCCCTTCCATTCGTCCCACTTGTCCAGCCCACTTTATCCGACTCCTCACCAGATTCCCATAGTAATTTCCAGTCAGTTTTAATCACAGTGTGATGCCCAACGTGCACATAAATACGAATCGAATATTTGCACCGAAACATGATAACTACTACACCAACATGTCATTGTCAATCTCCCTTTTATCGCACGCCTAACGTATTATAAGGTGCGTTGGTATGCGCTTAATTTGTGTTGCACATTCATCAGGCGATACAGTTTGAACAACGCTACAACGCGACAACGCAGAACGAATACGAAAAGTTCGTGTACACAATTGTAGGTGATTTAACCAATAAGACTACCCCAACTAATTCGCGATATCGCTTAACAGAGTGCGTCGCTTGTTTCTTGTTTCTTTCGTATACACTTCAGTCACGTAAAACCAGTGGTTGATTGTACTTCGTTGTCATGGGCTGGACGTCACTGAGGTACAGTGGCGTTGGCCCGAAGTCGTAGGGAAAGTAGCTGTCGGTGAATTGGCGACACCTTTCGAGTTGACACACATCAAACCAGACCTGTTAACAGAATGGTCATAACATTCATGACTTTTGTTACGCACAAATGTCTAATGTTCGTGCTTAACGTAATGTAAGGCCAAGTGTTGCATCATGTTACCAATTAGTGAATGGAAGGTGGGAGGGAGAGAGGGAAGGGGTAGAGATCATGTCCACGACCGCCACCGCCACCGCCACCGCCACCGCCACCGCCACCACCGCCGCCACCACCACCACCACCACCAGGTCGAGCTCTGCGAAAACCGTCGAGTTCTACCACAGGCGGACCAGAGTAGCCTCACACGCAGCAACAGGTGCAACAGCGGAAGGGTAATTACCAGGTTGCTTAAATTACATTTATTTTATAATTGAGGGAAAGTAAAAGTAATTCACTTAAAACTACTTGAGTAAAAGTAAAAGTAGCATGTAAAGGAAGTACTTGAAGTACAAGTAAAAACTAAAAACGTACATCTATTTTCAAGCTAGTTTTAAAAATGTTTTGTTTACGAATGAAAAACATACAACAGCAAAATATTCACAAATAAGCGTGTAACACCTAAATTCCCTGTACCACACACGTATTCAGTGATCTCCAATGTATATGTCTTGTATTATATGTAGAGCAGGTGATAGGTTAGCAACCAACTGCTTTACAATGGTTCAATCACCTCCGACATCTCGCCAGCCAGTGACGATGCGGTCACTTAACAAATTACCTGTTCAGCTTCAGCAACAACTGATTTTCAAAAGGTGTGTCTCCAATGCGAGACCTTACTGGCGTAAACATACGTTCAGCGGCACTGAACAGGCGCTCACGTTCCGCGCTAGCTGGCAGGCCAGCGTTTGTCTTTATGAACAAACACTGTCGTTGCAACGAAAATGTAACAACAAATAATTGCAAGTAACAAAGTAAAAAGTAGCATAACTTTGAATAAAACTACTTCGTTACAAGTAAAAGTAGTTTGTGGAAATTGTACTTAGTTACAAGTGAGATATTTAGAAAAACTACTCAAGTATTGTAACGAAGTACTTTTACTTCAGTACAACAATCAAATGTGGGACCCCCAAGCATATATTTTTCTTTCTTATGGGAGGTCCCTCGTGCCGTATGGGGGTCTTGGACTCCCCAGACACCCCTAATTTCGAACACTGGTTGCATACATAATTTCCGTCACAATGAAAAGTACACGTTGCATCCAGGCGATAGTGTGTGCGACAAACGGTGGCGCCACAGCACGGAGCCTGGATAATCGAAGGTAGGCAGCTCTGAGATTCTCCGCGAGAATTACTGACAACCCCAGAGGCCGATAACGCGATCACAATTGAAGGTCGTGGTATCTATATAGCTAAAGCCGAGATAGTTGGGGAAGTTAGTGAAATTTAATAGGCTTGATAAAAAGTAGTCCATATGTGAATGGGTCACTCTTTATTTATCTTACAGATGGCGCCACAGTCGCATGATTTATTTAAAACGTATACTGTATTTTTCGTTATTCGATACACTGACCATGATAGTGTCGTCACATTTTGCATTGCGTTTCTCTTTAAGATTGCAACTCGCATGACATAAAGTCTTGTGAATACATGCTTGTTGAGACAAACTGTCAGCGGCGGCGGCGGCGGCGGCGGCAACAACAATAACTAATATGCACATTAGAAACAAAACGGACAAACAATTAACGCACAAAGGCAATAGCAACAACCGGAAGTAGCAGTCATGACACATAATGTCACACCACAGGGTTGTCGCCGCCCTGTCATTGTTCAACAACAATGTTTTTTAAGGCGACACACTACGCTCGCTTACACCTATTTATCTTGGGATGGTGAAATCTGAATGTGTTGTTGTCAGCAAAGAGTGTAGGAAACAAAGAGGCACCACTCATCCATGTGTTGCGCCTAAAGTGAAGCTAAGCAGCTAGCAGCGCCACCAAGCGATATTGTAGGATAACAACCGCAGGGAGGTGATATCTCTGATATTATAATTTTGTGTGTGTATTCGTTAAACATTTTGCCCCGTGTAAAAAAAATCATGTTTACAAACTATTTATTGTCTTTTGGGGGAAAATGGAGAAATATTCAGCAATATTCACCTAGTACTTTTTAATTTGATCCTGAATTATAAAGCTCTAATTATTACCTAGGATAAATCTCCCCATAATAATGTGTATACTGCTTTGATGCCAGAGTACGCGCGCACGCACGCACACACGCAGGCACACATGCACGCACGCATGCACGCACACATGGGAAAACAAAAACGGTTTAACCCATATATGCTGTCAGTCCGTTCAAATCTTCTTTGAACACATCTGCACAAAAAAGGCACTAGAAATACAAGAATGTCTTGCTTATTCTATGTTTGATGTCTGAGCATCACAATATAATTATAATGAAGTCAGCTGACTTTCATACTATACAGAATCCACACTGTCTGTCTCTTCAGGTATGTGCAATATTCAGTAAGTTTTTTGAGTGCATTGCAACAACAAAAACAACAACAACAACAACAAACTACCAAGACAACAATAGAATCGCCCTTTCAAGAGCATCACAATTTGCAAATCAGTTGACATGAATATATATGACTGTATACATTATTTAAATATAGACTGTCAATCTCTTCAGACACATCTTAAAGGGATAAGTCAAACCAAGCTCAAATCGCCTTCAAGTTACCAAAAGGAGTGTGTGTGTGCGTGCGTGCGTGTGTGCGTGCGTGTGTGTGTGATAAAGCCAAAGGCAATTTCATAGACTACATTACTATATGTAAGTGTCAACACATCTACTACTAGGCACACCCTCATCCCACCAAATGCACAAAAGGGCACTAAAAGTATGAACATTTCAACAGTTTCCTGTTTCTTCCCCCTCGTGAAAGCCTGAAGTTGTGGTTGTTGTTCCTGAGAACACCATTTAAGCGTATGTTAACAAACAAAACCACTGCGTAGTCTGTCATTTTACATTCACCCGTAGAACAGGCAAGAGCGTTGCTTTCAAGTTCTTTGTTGAGACGAAGAAGGAGTTTACTGCGGATTTTATCCACGTGTAAAGCTGCCCTAAAGTCTTGAAAACACATTCCATGATTTCTACTGCATAGACAAGTTGTGCACTTGGAATAAAAAGTCCTTCTTTTCCATGTTCCAGCTGTGTCTTCTGTAACAAAACTTCAGTAGATGAACCTGTCAGCAAGCCAGTCAGGGATTGTCTGCATTGTTGACATGTCGTTTTAAGCAGCTTCCTGGCCATGTACCCTGCAATACCCCTTTGCTGTTTGACTGCAACACTTTCTTTCTTTCTTTCTGGGCGTATCTTTCTGCAGTCTTTTCTGCTGTTTAAGGCGCCTGGTTTTCTGCTGAATTATTTTTCCGCTCATTATATAGTGCAGCATTGCGTGGTGTCATCTGCTTGTCTGGCTTAGTAACTGATGATTCCACAATATCTGAAGTTGAAGATGAAGACGGTGGCGCATAGTATCCAGTCACATCTGGAAGTACGCACTCGCACACGCACACGCGCACACGCACACGCCCACGCACACGCACACACCCACACACACACACACACACACACACACACACACACACACACACACGCAGACAATGAAGTGGAGTAAAACAAATAAAAACAAGACAAAAGGGGCCACTCAATCTTTGTCTCAACTGAATGTCCGATTATTCAATGTTAACTGAAATAAACAAGCAAAAATAAGAGTAAAAATAATATGTCAAAAGCGATTATTACAAGAGTGACACCATTCATTAGCATGTATTAATTGTGACAACAGTGAAATTGTGATATTCTTACACATCAGTCTGATCTCCACTACTCTTTCGTGGCCGTTCAGACATGGGGGCTGTCTCAGTCGCTTGCTCGTGAGGGTCTGGAGCACATGACCTTGGGTGGCTTACTTGGCACATCAAACTGTTTAGGGACAGCACTCCAAATCAAAGACTTCTTCCGCTGGGCATTCATGAACCACGAGCCTACAAAGTGGCAGAGGCAGAGGCGGCAGTTCTTGTAGAGATTTTCTGAAGAGAAGGTTACTTGGCGCCGCTAATAGTGATATGTTATGTACTGTTATATACATATATATTATCACTGCAAGGTAGTCTGTCTGTTACTACCTGTGTAAATTGTAGCTCATATCAGTGAGAATTGCTACAACACAACTAATAAATATAGTTTATTAAACACATAAACTTAGCAGAGCGTGGTTTCGGTGCACATCGCGGCCCAGTCGGCCCTACTACTGCAATACCCGATACATGGCGAACTGCCTTGATTTGCCTGCCTGCCTGCCTGCCTGGCTGCCTGCCTGCCTGCCTGCCTTCCTGCCTTCCTGCCTGCCTGCCTGCCTGCCTGCCTGCCTGCCTGCCTGCCTGCCTGCCTGCCTGCCTGCCTGCCTGCCTGCCTGCCTGCCTACATATATGTTTGTCTGCATGTAAGCATGAAGATAACGGACATCGACACATACAGCCGAGACGATCGTTCAGAAGGGAATCAGCAGGGACGTATTAAGGAGTACTGGGGCATTGGGGCAAATTGTGATTGTGAGGCCCCCCACACCTGGGGATGAACATTTTTAATGCATTTGTAAACGACAACATTTATTCAAACCTAAAATTGTATAATTTTGCCTTTTTTGCGGGCTAACACACACCGTTTTTCGTTTTTGTAACGTTATGATATGGTTTTATTTTGGTTGTAGTTTAAACAACGTCATAATAATGTTATCATTGTTACGAAAACCTTTTAGCATCCAAACGTTTTATCACGTTACAATGACATTATTCAATTCTGAGTATCTGTGAGTGGCAGTAGTCACGTGATGAGTTAAGTCACGGGCCAGAAGTCGATATTGGACGATCTCGATGAATAAGAACTCTAGCCAGGTGCTGCTGATCAGTCGGTGTGCACCTATATGTGCGACCAGGAGGAGTCACGGTCGCCGAGAAAATCGCGAAAGGTGGTACTGTTAGTGCTGACTGGTTAGGCCTACACAAATTATATAACCAGTCTGTTGAATGTCACGATTTTTGTTAAGTTGCTTTTCGTATTAATTTCAATCGATTTTTCGTTGTATTTCAGATCTACTTGAGTGGGAGCCCTGGGAGCTCAGGGCCTTGGGGCACGTGTCTCAGTTGACCCTATGGCAACCCGCCACTGGGAATCAGAAGTGGAGAAGAGAAACGAACCATACAACTGAGTGAGAAGAGGGACCATCAACAACAGAAGTCTATCTGCAATTCCTACACATTATCAGCCTTCACATGGAGCAAGTGCGAGAGAGACTGTAATGTCAGAGTGGGGCTCTTGGGTCACACCAGGCGATGTACAACACGGAGTTGACCACCACGGCCCAAACAGCAGCAGTATGCCGGAAATGTAGAGAGTCTAAAATGAACTTATCTATTTTCACGCATTTAGTGGGAAAATATTTATAGTTATCTTAACTTTAACTGACTATGTGCATACAAAAACTGACAAAAGAACAGTCATAATCGAATCAAACCAGTTCGCCATCTAGCGGATATCGCAGTGGTAGGGCCGACTTGGCTGCAATGTGCAACGAAGCAGAGTGGCGCAGTGGAAGCGTGCTGGGCCCATAACCCAGAGGTCCGTGGATCGAAACCACGCTCTGCTAAGTTAATTGTTTTAAATGCTGTTGCATGTCACAAATAATAAAGTGTCCATACACTTTAGGGGTTAATTAATACAAGTTTGCGTCCCGATAGTTGTCGCCGGCCTGTCTGTCTGTCCGTCTTTCTGTGCAGACATTGCAGTTTTCGGGCCGTTTCAGTCTGGGGCTTTCAGTTAATCCGTCCACGAGAAGGTGACTTGGCGATATGAACAGATATGTTATCATTTCAAGTCACTCTGCTATAGCCTTTTTTACGTGTGAAACTGGATGCATACCTCGCTCCAGTTTCTCAGGAAAGTTTTTTTCTAAACAATATCAAATATTAACTTAGAAAAGAGTGTTAAATATTCATCTTAACCATTTACAGTACATAAATTAGCACACATCAGACGTGTACTGACCAACTTGCGTTATTCAGACACATTTCCCCGCTTGGCTCCAAAGCCCATTAGATGGTCTAAAAGCACGTCTAAGTTATCCGTCCAGCAAATGGTGCTCCACCTAGTGAGTATGGTGGCCACCGTCGGACAAAGCGGAAGTAAGTGGCGCCATCAATGGAAGTAGATTATGTAACAGCCGGAACTTGGCGAGGAGTTTTTCGGAAAGGTTGCAGTAGAAGTAGCTCAGGACTTCGATCGATACATTTGTTTCCAAGGACCACCCCCCCCCCCGTCAATCTATTGGGCCCTAGTCATAACGAGGCTTCTTAGCCCGATTCGCTAATTAACATCAAAACAAATACAATGCGATATAGTTTTTAACGTTTCATTTGAACAATGTTACATCGAATGATGAATAAAGGCACCGTATCTACTCTGCAAGTCATTTTATATTTTTGGTGTTAGAATTAATCAAGAAGCAGCCAAACTTGATGGTTGCGAAATTTGAAAACAGGTTCTGAAAATGACTTACAAATACAGACAGCGGGTAATCCAGGGAGGGAATCTGCAAGTTGGCCCCCCAACCTCAATACTCCCGTAGGGATTGGAGGAGGTGTGATTTAACAAATGCTTTCAACAGCGAAAGGAGTTTACTCTCCTCCAAACCCTGGTAACCTACAAGAAATTACAGCAATCCAGAAATGGCAACTTAACTAAGTAAATCGATAAGAAACACTTCCGACGACTCTAACTTCGAACGCGCAAATGGTTGCTACGAAAGTATCACGTCACAAAAGGACACCACCGAATTTGATTAACGCATTCAACGGTTTCACGCAGTGACGTCACCTCGTGTTGTGACGCCTGATGCGTGTACATCGCAATATTCTGATTAAAACTTCGTAATTTCTAATAACAAGTAATAATTATACTAAATATAATAATAATAATAATAATTTTATTCAGTTGAAATAATTCAAGCAATTATTCATTTAATTAATTATTACATTAAAATTCAAATCATGTGATCCGTAGGAGGCACCGCAGGGGTTATACCGGGATCACCTACAGAACGGTATAAAAAACAAGTAATTAATTTAAATGTTTGCAGTAAGAAATTTACTAATTTAACGATGCTGAACATTTTCATTCAACTAATAATTGCTGTACAATAATTAGTGGTGTAGGTTTGTCTTATTAAGTTTCATACAGTTTGTTATACATGTAGGTGATCAGTAGCGTATTTAGATTATTTAGTTCCTAGATGTGTCATTGTAGGTGTTGTTAGACCCCTATATATGAATAATCTCAATGAAATATTACATCTAAAATGAGTTGTCTCAAGTAATTTTTAAATAACAACAGAAGTACGTAACGACTGCGTCAGTCATATTAACTTACTACAAAGTAATGCTGCGCAGCGCGTACGGTTAACATCTCCGACGAATATGAACAAACCTTTGAAAAAAACTGCCCTGGCCTGAGCATTGTATTAAAATGTACAGAATACAGATAATTAAAATGCTCCAAAGGAAAAGCATAAATGCAGACAACACTAAGAAGATAACCTTACTTAGAGCTAATTTTGACGTAGACATATTGTATGTGTCTATGACCATTAATTTGCTAGTTGTGCCACGAGGTCAATCTGACTGTTGCGAGGACTCACGCGTCTCCTCTCGTGCTGCCATCTGGCGTACAGTTAGTGGTATTTCCTCGCCAACGTCGACGTAAGGCGACAGTTGGGGAAAGATCATTTATTGACTACGGGATTCATGTCGTGCAACAGCTACGATTTTCCAGGCTCCGCGCGGTGGCGCCATATTTGTCGTTCACAACTTCGTCTGGACACAGTGTGGGCTTTTCCTTGTGACAACAATCATGTATACGCCCAGATTCTATATATGAGAACATTTACCCACTACGAAGGGAGCAATTTTTTATAATGTATGCGCCCAGGAAGGCATATATATATATATATATATATATATATATATATATATATATCTTAGATGGAAACGACGAACACCTCAATAATTTTGCAGGTACAGTTTTCATGTATTTTCATTGTATCTAATAGGGGTAGTATATATATTTTCTGTTTTCAACTTTTTATTTCACTCATAATTTAATTAAAAAAATTGCTCCCTTCCTACTGGGTAAAGTGTTTCATACCCTCTGGACAGGAAACATTTAAAATATAACGACTTCAACACAGTCATAGAAGCATTATTTAACAGATAGCCCTAATGTAAATGTAAAATAAATTGTTATAACATATCTTTGTGATATAGATATAATTACAAGTATTAGTAAATTAATCATTCCCATTTCTTTTGTATTCCAGGAACACTTGTTGTGCTGTGCCAGATCCCCACCCTTCAACATCAGCCAACTATGACACACCTGCATCCACTGCTGGTGAAAATAAACCTGCATCCACTGCTAATGAAAAGACACCTGCACCCACTGCTGATGAAAAGACACCTGCATCCACTGCTGATGAAAAGACACATGTGATCACTGCTGATGAAAAGATGCCTGCATCCACTGCTGATGAAGAGACACCTGCATCCACTGCTGACAAAACGACACCTGCATCCACAACTGTTGAAAAGACACCTACGTCCACTGTATTCCAGGAACACTTCTTGTGCTGTGCGATATCCCCACCCTTCAACAACTATGACACAACTCTGCTGATGAAAACCTGCACACACCCAGGTGTGGAAAACATGGCAAATATGCAAAGCAATGCAAGGACGCGTGGTCTCAGGACAGTGATGTGTCTGAGTGGTGTACAACTTCATTCAAAGGTTCTGGTTTTGCATTTTGTATAATGCGTGATAAAGAAATACACTTTAAAACTGGTGGGTTGATAGACGTAAAGTGTCACGGAGAAATAAAAGCACATTTAAACAAGATTAGAGACAAGGAACTGTACCTCAGCTTTTCAAATCTTCACCCTTTACAAACCTTAAAACCACATTTACAGGGTCAGACCACACTAAGGACCAAATTCAGAAAATTGTCAATGCTGTTCCTTACAATTTGAACACGAGTTGAAAATTAATTGGAACAAAAGTGTCGTGCATATGGATGAGTTACCAGAACATATGAAACAGTGTTTTGAATAGTCAAATGGTGTTGGGCTATCAACGCCAGTGACAGTGGATGGGTTTTTGGTCAAAGGTGTCAAATTTGAGATGTGAAACTGGAAGGGCTTTACTCTCAGTATTGTCAAAGTTAGCCTTTGGACTCTTGATTGAGCATACCACATAGCATTGTACAGTAAGAACAACTGTTTTCTAGGTTGACAATGACAAAAAACAAATTCAGGTCTAGGCTAATAGGAAAGACATTAAAAAGTGTTCTATCTGTGAACTTTAACATGAATTCCACTTGTGGTTTCAAACAATCAGATGCCATGATAAACATGGCCCGTCATTCTCGTCACAAGGAATATAAGGACAATGAATCTGATTTTGGGAGTAGTCATTTGATATTTGTTATAAATACCACTGAGTTATCATTTAACATGTAAAATGGAAGTGTTTTATTTTATAATGGATGGTTGATCCATTTTTTTACATTTTTAAAGTTAGGGATAGAATACAGACTGAAGAACTCAGTAGAATATTTCATATCTTGATTTACCAGTATAAAGATGCTCTGTAGATTGTTATGAAACCACACTTGAATTATATGATGCCAAAAATGCCTGTGATGTCAAATAAGAACAATGATGCCAACTATAAAGCATAATTTATTATATATCATGTAGAAATGTATGTAAAGTGCATGTGATCAATGCATATTAAAAGAATGTGATACTAATGTTTATATCATGTCAATATACTTGCCTATGATTGTACAATTAAAACGTTAATTTGCAATAATTGTAGTCAGGGACTTTATTAGCATGAGTATTTGGCTCCACATAACCTATGAATTACTCCAAGATCTTAGTCCATGGGGGTCATGGAAGACTAAAATGGCTTCAAAATCAGCACAAGGTTATTTGCCATGTTGATGGTTTGTTGTGTTCATGTTATGCACAATATCCTATGCTGCCAAATGTTCTATTATGTTAATGACTCGATGTGTTCACATTGTGTAAAATATCCTATGCTACCAAATTTTCTACCATGCTTTTGACTTGGTTTGTCCATGTTGTGTAAATATTATCTCATGCTGCTGACCAGGTGAGAGGTTTATGATATTATTATTCTGTTCGTTTAGAACAACATCATATAATTAACATTATATATATATATATATATATATATATATATATATATATATATATATATTGCTCAAAAACAGTAACGAGTTGAACTTACTGTCTAGACATTTGTCAGCATGACATTATTCTAAAATATAGGTAATGTCTTGATGTAGAATATGACGAATATGATATTATTATGAAATATTGGTAGTGTCTTGATGTAGAATATGTAGAATATGATTTTATTCTGAAATATAGGTGGTGTCTTGATGTAGGATGTGTAGAATATTATATTACTCTCAAATATCGGCAGTATCTTGATGTAGAATATGCAGAATATCATATTATTCTGAAATATAGGTAGTGTCTTGATGTAGGATGTGTAGAATATGATATTATTCTGAAATATAGGTAGTGTCTTTGTGGTGTTTTACTTTATTTGTAAACGTTGTTACAATCATAAATCGATCAGCAATCAGCATTCTAAGTGCGCAGTGGCGCCGCCAAGTGTTTGCTGTCGAGAAGCTTCGTCAACCACGACGCACCAAGACGGGCAACTGGAAGAACAACAAGTCACACAAGTCCGAGTCTCGACCAGAGGGACGTCAAGGACAACGGTGCGCAGGGTGTGGCTCGACAAACCATCGTCGAGCTGCATGTCTGTTCCTAAAATCGGAGTGTCACAAGTGCGGGCGGATCGGACACATCAAGTCGGTCTGTCTCACACACACACACACACACACACACACACACACACACACACACACACACACACACACACACACACACACACACACACACACACACACACACACACACACACACACACACACACACACACACACACACACACACACACACACACACACACACACACACACACACACACACACACACACACACACACACACACACACACACACACACACACACACACACACACACACACACACACACACACACACACACACACACACACACACACACACACACACACACACACACACACACACACACACACACACACACACACACACACACACACACACACACACACACACACACACACACACACACACACACACACACACACACACACACACACACACACACACACACACACACACACACACACACACACACACACACACACACACACACACACACACACACACACACACACACACACACACACACACACACACACACACACACACACACACACACACACACACACACACACACACACACACACACACACACACACACACACACACACACACACACACACACACACACACACACACACACACACACACACACACACACACACACACACACACACACACACGCTTGGCCTGAACTGGATTCAAGCATTCCAGTTAGACATCAACGCATTAATCTACACGTCCAAAGGCGTCAGCGGAGCTACATTCCGCCAATGTGCACACAATGGGTGTGCCAACCGACCTTGATCTGAAGAAGGTGATCGCGGATCATCCCAGCATCTTCGCACCCGGGCTGGGCCTCTGTACGAAGACGAAGGCTCATCTACAGCTACGCGACGATGTGCAACCCAGCTGTAAAGCGTGCAACGTCTGCGCTGTTACAGCACCGGCACCAACTGCCAACGGCAAGAAATGCCATTCAATGTCTCTACCGTTGACAACGTTGGTATTGCACACATACTTAAACTGGCTATTTCTTAACCATTTTGTTTTGATGCGCTTCTGAGATCCGGTTTCCGACGTTTCAGATCACTGCACTTCTTCCGAAATAAGACGTCATATTAAGCTTGTAAAGACAAACAAAGTGCAATGCCGTCATAATGAGAAATACTGTCTGCGATGTAGCCACAGTGAACTCTTTAGTTATGGAAGTTGAAAATGTCTGAACCATCATCGAATTTTCAATCGTTATCCTTTGTGTCAACTGTCATCTTTGTGTGTCAACAAATTATATTAAATTATAAACAATTAACACTGTCTTTAGCCTAGTGTTGCCTTCCTGTGTACGGGATGAGGTTGGCATTTGCTTAGTGATGATAACTCGTCCATGTATCTACTACAGCAGATCTCCGCAGCGTCCGAATATGCAAGAACACTGCTTATTATGCTACATTTAAGAATACATATCTATTAATGACACTATACAGTAGAAGTGACCACCAGTTAGAAAAAGCCACCCTTTGAAAAAATATTGGTCTATTTGACCAACCTTTGTAATTCGGCCACATCTTTAATCAGGCCACTTGAACCCAGTCACATGGGTGGCTGTTTAGAGTAGTAATACTATAATTACTATTGCAGGTCACTGTTTGAAAACTTCCGATCTACTATTATTATTTTAAAACATGTGTGTATCTCACAAGCATACACATGCACACATTTTATCACAGTCTTCCCATCTCAGTCTCTGTCTCCCTCTTTTTCTACCCTCCACCCTCCACTCTAAGCTTTCTTCGTCAACCGTTCCCTTCCGTTCATACCACGTGTCCAGCCCATTTTAACCGACTCCTCACCAGCTTCCCATTGAAATCCCTTTTCACACCACTCTCCTCTTGTAGTAATACTGCTTATTACTAAGTATAACTCGGACTGATTCGTGTTACAATATGTTGAGTATAATTAGGACTGATTCGGGGCGCACACGGTAATCTGAAGATGTAACTCCGCTGAGCTAGCGTTGAGATGTTCTCAATAAAACCACTTTGATTGTTTGTTCATATGTGTCAAAGAGACATATTATTTCATGGTGGCAGAACGGTAAACGGTAGGGCACAAACCGCGATATAGCATGGAAAGAATGATTGAGTTAAAAGCCCTAAAATCGCCAATGTGTATGAACTCAAAGTGAACAAAATGTGAACGCGATTTGCACTCAGCCACGAGGAACGCAAAACAACTAAGCAGTTGATCGCTAGATGGCGTAACTTCACATTTATTTACTAGTGCCCTGAAATACACACGATGTCTTCCCGATACCCGATAATGGACTGGTCATGCGATAATCTAGGGGACGCGATATCACTGTTTAAACAAAAAATTATTATGTTCTTCGAAGATGAGAATATCGACAGTGATGAAGCAAAGGCACGCAAAATTTGCAGAGGCATTGGAGATGAAGGACTACGTAGGTTAAACGTGAGTGGCTTGACGGACGAAAAGAAGCGTAAACCAGACGAACTTTGGCAGTTCTTCGAAAACCAGCTCAAAGTTAACATTAACTTCAGAATAAACCGATTGCACTTTATGCGTTATAAGCAAAGACCAGATGAGTCTCTATACCAATTTGTCATCTGAGCAAGAACACTAGGCCTGAAATGCGATTTTAGCGACACGGAGCTTAGTGAGCGATTGCTGGAGTTAATCATAAGCAGCACACCACACGAAGAATTCTGTAGGGATCTGCTCAGCAGACCGAAGGGCTACAGCATCGCCGAAATATTGAAAGAAGGGAGGAAATATGAAGCTCTTTCAGCAGGAAATATGAAGCTAAAACAGATGGCTAATGGAATCACCGAGGATCATGGCATAGCTCGTGCGACAAACCAGCAGTGCAAACGTTGTGGCACACGACATAAACCACGACAGTGCCCAGCTTATAAAGACGAATGTCACACATGTAGAGCACGGGGACACTGGGCAAAGTGCTGCAAGACGAAGAACCTGGTCCGTAAACACGACGAGCCACAGCGACAGCATCGCAAATCTACACACAACAGAGGCATTCGATACCGAGGTCGTCGCTACAAGTCTGAAAAAATAGACGAAATCAACGGCGACTACAAACCTGATGACGAATATCAACGGGAATTCAGTGAGGTAATTGTGAGTGAGAACTGTGTACACACTCCCAAGCAAAGACATGCACGAGAAGAAGCGTACACTGTACTACAAGTACAGCCTCCTAACTTACCTCACGACAAATACACCCTGAGAGTAAAAATCGACACAGGAGCGATGGGAAACACTCTGCCTCTACGCACATTCAGACAAATGTATGGAAAACGTGTAAGCACTAACGAACTGTTGACAGCCTTGGGTAATGTCAAATTGACAGCGTACAATGGGCAAAAGATACCGTGTTTCGGAACAATCCAAATACCGTGCCAACACAAGAACTCTGTATGGGACCAAGCTACATTCTACGTTGTCGACGTAGATGGACCTGCCATTGTTGGACTACCAACATGTGAAAGACTTCATCTCGTAACGATCAATGTTGACAGTGTCCGTGACAACACAAGCGACTGTGGCAAACCCAAAGTGACGCCAGCCCAAATACATGACATCAAGGATCTGGTGTCGTTGTATCCACAGCAGTTTGACAAGATCGGAAACTTCAAAGGAACTGCGAGGTTGCATCTCAAAGATGACGCTGAAGCGTTCATTGATGCACCACGAAAGTGCAGCGTGCATATTAAAGACAAACTGAAGCAAGACATTGACAACTTGGTGTCACAAAAGGTGACACGCAAGGTCGACGAGCACACTGACTGGTGCTCAAGTCTCACCTTTACCACAAAGAAGGACGGTTCCATCCGCATATGTCTAGACCCAAAGAGACTGAATGACACTCTGAAGATATGTCCACATAAGATCCCCACGGTTGAAGAGTTGAATCCAGAGTTTGCACATGCCATAGTGTTCAGTAAGCTAGATGCAAAAGCAGGCTACTGGGCAATACATCTGGATGAAGATTCGCAGTTACTGACCACGTTCCGAACACCGTTTGGTCGATACTGTTGGCAACGACTCCCGTTCGGACTGAGCACATCCCAGGACATTTTTCAAGCGAGGATGGACGAGATCATGGAAGGGCTAAATGGTGTTGTGAGCATCGCTGATGACGTGTGTGTACATGGAAGGAATGCAGCGGACCATGATGCCAACCTGATCAACCTTATGAATCGAGCAGCAGAAAAAGGCCTCGTTTTCAATAGCGACAAATGCTTCATCAAGCAGGAATCTATCTCGTTCTACGGCAATACATACACAGCCGAGGGCATCAAGCCAGATCCCTCGAAAGTACGAGACATCCAGAACATGCCAGCACCGCAGGGTAAGGAAGACCTACAGAGATTCCTCGGCATGATGACATACTTGTCTCAGTACATTCCACGCTTTGCTGAGAAATCGCATATGCTTCGTGGTCTTCTCAAGAAGGACACAACCTGGACGTGGGACAGTGCCTACCAGAAGCAGGTAGACGAGCTGAAAGAAGCTGTATTGGAGAATGCCTGCCTGAAATACTACAATACAACAAGGCCACTAAGGCTTGAAGTCGATGCTTCCAAGAAAGGGCTAGGAGTGGCACTGATCCAAGATGAGAGACCAGTCGCGTTTGGTTCGAAGACGCTGACAGAATGTCAGTCGAGATACAGCAATATCGAACGAGAACTGCTCGCAGTGGTACATGGAATTCAGCGATACCACACATACCTGTATGGTAGATCCTTCACTGTGATCACAGATCATAAGCCACTGGTAACGATTTGTGCAAAACCATTCCATGCAGCTCCAACCAGGTTGCAACGAATGTTATTGAAGATACAGGGATACAACTTCGATATCGTGCTACCCGGAGAGCAGATGACTCTCGCCGACGCTCTAAGCAGACAGCCAAACCCAGAACATAATAGAGACATTGAGCTAGACGAACGAGTCGATGGACTGGAACTCGAAGCAGAAGATAGAAGCCATATTCTAATCGGCCTCATCAACTTTCCTGTAGCGAGACAGATCCTACTGCGAGAGGAGACAACACAATGTCCAGTGTTGAACCGACTCAAGAAAGTCGTACATCACGGATGGCCGGAACACATCAAGGAATTACCAACTGATCTGAGGCCATATTGGTCTTTCAGGGATGAACTAGCCATAGAGGATGGTGTACTGTTCAAGGGACGGCAGATTGTTGTACCAGCGAGTATGCAACGAGACATTCTTGAACAGTTGCATAACGGACATCAAGGCGTTGAGAAAACGCGACGTCTTGCTCGTGACTGTGTATACTGGCTGAACATTAACAAAGATGTTGAATGCATCTGTAAATCGTGCGAGACTTGCCAGGAACACCAAGACGCAAACAGACGCGAACCATTGATACCACACGAACTACCATCACGACCGTGGCAGTTTATCGCATCAGACATGTTTGAAATCGATAACAGACAGTATCTGTTAATCACGGACAGATACAGCGAGTATCCACTGGTCGATGAAATTCGCACTCCTGTGACGAGCCAGGCTGTCACAGATCGTCTGAAGAAATTGTTTGGTCGTCCTGACGAGATCATGACAGACAACGGTCCACAGTACACTGGACAGCCGTTCAAGGAGTTTGTTGAACCATGGGGAATAAATCACGTGACGAGTTCACCTCACTATGCGCGGAGCAACGGATTCATCGAACGAAGCGTAAGATACGTGAAACCGATCGTGAAGAAAGCCTTGCGAAAAGGAAATGACATCCAGCTTCCGTTGCTTAATTTAAGAGCGACACCTGTCGACACGAACTTACCTTCTCCAGGTGAAATGCTTCTCGGAAGACCACTGGTAACGCTACTTCCGAGTCACGCTGATGCAGGACTGTTTGCACAAAGAGAACGACTGGAGGAACGTCGAGACGCAATGAAACGGCATCATGACCAGACGAGCGGTAGCGAAATGCTTCTCGGAAGACCACTGGTAACGCTACTTCCGAGTCACGCTGATGCAGGACTGTTTGCACAAAGAGAACGACTGGAGGA
Source organism: Lamellibrachia satsuma (assembly GCA_033239005.1). Taxonomy (NCBI): domain Eukaryota; kingdom Metazoa; phylum Annelida; class Polychaeta; order Sabellida; family Siboglinidae; genus Lamellibrachia; species Lamellibrachia satsuma. The sequence continues at coordinate 213,397 of BSQZ01000049.1, read as the reverse complement.
ACGTCGAGACGCAATGAAACGGCATCATGACCAGACGAGCGGTAGCGACCTCCCCCCACTCTACGTAGGACAGAGAGTGCGTGTACGCAACCATGTTGACAAGACATGGTTCCCAGCAACAGTGAGTGAGAAGTGTAACGAACCGAGGAGCTATATTGTGTCCACCCCAAACGGCAGACAACTGCGAAGAAACCGTGGACAACTTAGAGAGCTAGAACCTCGACCGACGCAATACATCACCAGGTTTGCTAATCAAACGGGAGATGATCTACCCAACGACCGTCAGAGCTTTCCAACTGAGGCAAATGCGAGCGACATTCCGCCTGACCCCGGAACTTGTACCTTGTCTCCAACTCGGAGGTCCACGCGAACGAGGCGGGTTCCAGAACACTTGAGGGACTATCGATTGAACTAATCAAGGAAAGGGGGATGTTGTAATACTGCTTATTACTAAGTATAACTCGGACTGATTCGTGTTATAATATGTCGAGTATAATTAGGACTGATTCGGGGCGCACACGATAATCTGAAGATGTAAGTCCGCTGAGCTAGCGTTGAGATGTTCTCAATAAAACCACTTTGATTGTTTGTTCATATGTGTCAAAGAGACATATTATTTCTCAGCTCCTCAACCATGCAAGAAGTACTGCAAACGATTTTAAACAGTTTGGACGAAGAGGCAGCCATTTAAATGGTCACGTGTTTCGACGTTGCTGTGTGAAAAATAAGACATTTATCACATGCTTGTGTTTAGATGTTGAACTTGAGACGTCATTAGTTGATATAACTGGGGTACAGTAACGTGGGACCCGAAGTCGTATGGAATGTAGCTGTCGATGGCTTGACATGAGGCCACCTTGTGATATGTTCCGTGGAAATTGAAGTCGTACCAGTACATGCGTGGCAGGGCGACCCCTTTCGAGTTGACACACATCAAACCAGACCTGTCGGCAGAATGGTCATGATAGTCATGACCTTTGTTACGCACATGTATCTGGTGTTCGTGTTTAACTTAGTGTACAGCGGTTGTATCACGTTACCAACTAGTGAATGGAGGGAGGGGAGGAGAGAGGGAGGGGAGGAGACAGGGAAGGGGAGAGAGGGAGGGAAGGGGAGGAGAGAGAGGGAAAGAGGGAGGGAAGGAGGGAGGGACACACACACATATATATATATATATAAGTTTACGATTGTAATTGTTAGTATATTATATATATATATATATGTATATATGTTAGTATATATATATATATATATATATATATATATATATATATATATATATATATATATATATATATATACTAACAATTATAATCGTAAACTTACACGTATAATTAAAGCAAACCACATTGATAATAACCTACTTCTGGCACGGTTCTACTGTCAGACGCTGCAGACTGCTAATTGCGTGACATAATCGTACGATATACAGCTGTGAAAAAACGTACTCAAAATCACTCAATATATTTTTTTAGATTTATTGAACAACTTGTGGAATTAGTGGATCCCAAAAATATATTGAGTGATTTTGAGCACGTTTTTTCGGAGCTGTATATCCTACGATGATGTCACGCCGCGTAGCAGTCTGCAGCACTGATTATGTGCACAACCTGTGTCGTGCTGAAAACTGTCAGACTTATTCACATGAACAAGAGCTTTCGTTATACAGTTAGGGAAATGAGTCATACAATCCATGTTTATAGAAATAACACCGTATTTTTTACCATTATAAACTCATACATAATATAGCAACACACATTTGTGAATAGTCCATTAACTCTAGTATACCAAGGTAAGAACACATGTTAGACCACTTCCCAATATATCACTTGCATGTTAAGTAGGTATTGGAATGAATATAAGTACACACTTCTTTTCAGATACATGAATATTTCAAATAACATTAAAAAATGTAATGCAAACTGAAGATTTACGTGCACAATTACCCAAACTATATAGCTCATTATATAATAATGCAACAATAACTTGCTATACTTTCATCATATGCCAGTATCTCACATAATGCTGCTTTCATAACATGCTAGTGTAAAATCAAGGTTTACAAAACTTAAAATATTTATTACTACCATTATTTAACCAGATTTATCAAGATTGCCATCCCAAACAACAAGTTTCAGATGGCAAGTGGACAAGGAAGCCATTGGCTTATCGAGAGTCCAACAATGTTCTCATCTATGTGTAGCCCGCCCTTATAAAATATATGTCAATTCTATTTTTAAACATATTCACACTACTAGCATTAACACAATTTGTTTCCTCTGGTTCTACTGCCTTCTTTAAGTTTGAAGAACATATTCCTATCAACATCCTTATAACCGTTCACTATTTTATTTTAAACACTTCTATTTGGTCTCCTCTTAGTCTCCTGGTCACTAGTGTTGTCAAACCTCATTGTAATAAGCGACTTTCGTAAATAAGGTCTCTCAATTCTGGAATCATTTTAGCTGCTCTTCTTTGTATTCTTTCTAGCTTGTCTGTCGTTTTTACGATATGGCCTCCATGCTTGAATGTAATATTCCAAATGGCAAGTGGACAACTAACTATTGCTTTGTACAGGGGTACAATTAGCTGCTTCTCTTTATACATGATAGTTCTCCTAATTAGCCCTAGCATTTGATTTCCATTTGAAGCAGCAATCCCACATTGCTCTGAAACTTTCATGTCAGCACTAAATATTACTCCTAAGTCCTTTTCTTGTGTGGTTCTACCTAGTACAGCATCCCCCATTTTATATTCTTCATCCATGTTTCCATGTCCTATGTGTATACATTTGCACTTCCCAAAATGTAATAACATTTGCCATTTTTTTTTACCATTTAACTAATTTATCTAGATCATCCATTAAACGTTGTTTATCTGTATTATTTGTAACCTTTCTGAAAAGTTTTGTGTCATCTGCAAATTTGAGTACTTTGCTAGATTTGTCATCTTCTAAATCATTTGTATATATTAAAAACAGTATAGGGCCTAATACTGATCCCTGTGGTACCCCACTCAAAACAGATTTCCAGTTTGAAATATCACCATCTACTATTACTCTCTGTCTTCTGTGTGTAAGCCACTTTTCTATCCAGTTGATTACATCATTATCTATGCCATGGGCTTTTAGTTTAAGTAACAATCTTTGGTGTGGCACTTTATCGAAAGTTTTATGAAAATCTAAGTAGACAACATCCACTGGTGACCCGCCATTTACCCACTTTGTAATTTCTTCAAAAAACGTAAGAGATTGGTTAGACATGACCTTGCTTTTAGGAACCCATGTTGAGATGTATTTATTAAATTATGTTTTACAAGGAATTCCACCATGTGGTCTCTAATTAATGTTTCGAGTAATTTACATATTAACTCATATATAATATAGCAACCAACAATCAAGAACACTCCATATGCATATTAAATGAAATCTTATATCCTTTGTAATGACATATCAGACCACTTACCCATATTGACCTTCTATTAAGTAGCTCTGCATAACAAATGAAAATTAGTACATACTTATTCAAAAGCATGCATAGTACAAACGACATTAATTCGAGTTGCATCAGATCAACTGATAACAGTTTACAACCAAATGCCCGGATGACATCGTAATTAGCTATCTATGCATGTGCCGTGTATCTATACGCATACATAATTTTCGTCACAATGAAAAGCACACGTTGCATCCAGGTGATAATGTGGGCGACAAACGGTGGCGCCACACCATGGAGCCTGGATAATCGAAGGTAGGCAGCTCTGAGATTCTCCTCGAGAATTACTGACAACCCCAGAGGCCGATAACGCGATCACAATTGAAAGTCGTGGTACATATATAGCTAAGGCCACGATGGTTGGTGAAGATAGTGCAATTTAATAGGCTTGATAAAAAAGTATTTCATGTGTGGCCGGGATACTCTGTTTATCTAACAGATGGCGCCAAAGTCGCATGGTTTGTTTAAAACGTATGCTGTATTTTCCGTTATTTTATACAATAACCACGATAGTTTCATTACATTTCGCACTGCGTTTGTGGAATTGATGTAATGTTATATGCTTCTGCAAGTATTGTACATTCATTTTAAGCTACGAGACTTTGTTTCCAGCGCTAAAGGCGAACCCCAGATTCGAGTTGGTCTGCCCCACTGCCCTGATCAGTTCCAGTCCAAGTACCCATGCTTTTGGTAATTGTCGTTTTCTCTACTATTATTATTAGTAGAATGAAGCTTAATTTACCTTGGCCGTGGCGGTTGGGGCACTATGCACAGTGAGCAATGTGCCACAAACACGATAGGAGCGTGGTACCCCACCAACCACCTATCCCTGTCGTTATATTATGTGGTTAACCTACAGCTTTCACCACTACTAACAACAAACAGCAATAAGTTTCATATTTACCAATGCACTGCTGCAATATGAACCACACTATCAGCTGTCGGAATTACGTTTGCTGCTACAATATTTCTAACTGACAAAATACAGTCAGCTCCCTCAAATTTACTTGCAATGCGCGCGTTATGATGCAGACTGCAATATCGCGTCACCAGCCACAGTTACCTTAAATCGAACAAATGAGAACCCAATGAGAATGGTGCCCCACTGAACATGGTGCCCCGGTCTCCCCTATATGAGTATGGTGCCCCACTGAACATGGTGCCCCGGTCTCCCCTACGCTGCGATTGTCTTGTCTCAATTCAACACAACGAGTTCGTGAGCACGAATTATTTATTAGATCCAAGCATACTTTAATATATCATACTCATATTAAAATGAATGAATCAGGTATGCCACTAATCCCTCTGGCGGATGACTCAACGACCGTAGTATCAGGTAGGCGGTGCTCGGTTAATATCACTGTGCACTAAAATAGCCTCATGAAAAACAAATAAAAGTTTTTCCTATAGAACTGTTAGGAAATTTAATGTGAAAAGCATAGGATACAACATTACTCAAACTACTACTGCTGCACATGAAGTATGGATTACGCTACCTACATTGCGTTTTATTTACTATACAATTATATTTCTTTTTTGATACATTACATGTCATAGATTACACATGTTTTACTGTAAGTGTATATGCATTATTGCTTGAACATTGACAATTCAAATATAATCGAATACACATGTTGGAAAATCAACTTGTTATTTTCTAAACTAGTCCACGGCAATGAACTTCACGGCAAGAATGACCACGCGTCAATCTGTTGGCGAACACCTCACGGTGGCAGGGTCGCGTTGTCAGATACCTAGGGTTCGTAGTTCTCGATCACTTGGCACGATGCTACCTTCTGGCATGTTCCCTGAAACGCCATGTCGTACCAGCGTAACTGGGGCAGGGCGACACCTTTCGAGTTGACGCACATCAGATCTGACTCACACCTGTCGACAAAACGAACAAATACGTCATGTGTTCTGTCAAAGAGAAGCTGGATAAATTAGACACGGAAACCTATATCCCGCGGCGCAGAAATTACCACATAGTCTTAGTTCCGCGAGACTTTTCGTCCCACCCCTGCTTAGCACCATCTAAACTACCCCTAAATGATGCTATTCCCGATTAACGTGGATTCCGTCTTGTACAAGTGACTATCATGGTCTTTATTGTGGTTAGATTGTGCCTTTGGCGGAATTTATGAGAGTTATATGTGAATACGTGCTTGTTGGCACAAACTGCTCCACCAACATGCTTGGACTGCAGGTAAATATATGTGTGCAGGTGAATTTATTTCTGACGCCGACGAAGACAACTCTCTGCGGTGACAGTCGGGGTACGTCGCTGCATGGTTAGCAGCATTAACACCAGCAGCAACAGCTGTTGAACTGTGGCAGCAGCAGTAACAAGAGAAGCAGCAACAGAAGCAGCAGAAGAAGAAATAGCAACAACAACATCAACATCTAGAAGGAAAAGGTGATACACAACTAATGCACTGTGGCAATAGCAACAACCAGAAGTAACAGTCATGAGGCATAACCCCACACCACAGGGTTGTCGCTGCCCTGTCAGTCTTCAACAGCGACACCGCCGAGCTTCAGGCCAAACTTACGGGATGTCCAGGCCACTGCAAGCAGCGCCAACCTTTCCCTTGCATTCGTAGCAGCATCCGCACGGCCGGAGTCCCTTCTCACAGTCGTCGGGCACACACGGGCACGTCTTGGTGAGGTCACACGGGAAGCAGCTGAGGGCCCTGACAGTAGCAAGTTGGATGAACACCGTCAGCAACCCCACAGAGACGACACACGCCCAGTCACATCGAGTCATGATCGTCGTATCGCGCAGAATAATCACTGGCGATGTTGACACTAACAAAGTCTCGTTGCGCCGATGTAATTGATGACGACATCTATCGCTGCGCACTACGCTCGTTTACACCTATTTATCTTTGGATGGTGAAATCGGAATCTGTTGATGTCAGGTCAAACGTATTGTATTGCCCAGTCAGGTAGATTCATTATGATGGATAGAAACGTCAGAGATTTTTCATTATATAAATGACTAGGAGATGTGGTGTCGTGTTATATTTTAACAGAACTTGGAGTACTCGTCAATGTGGGCAATACCGAGTTCATGACATTTAATATAAACACACATTCCGCACTTAAAGTGAATAATGAGGAAACCAGTCACGTAATTGGCTTCCTGTACTTAGGAGCAACGATTAGCTTTTTAAAAATGCGTAAAAAGCATTTGAAGCTAAAGACTTGCGTTGCGGTCTATGCCACTCCACAGACAACAAATACGGTGTATGCCACGCTTACACAAAGTGCCGCTCAGATGTAGGGTGTTCGACTCTCAATCATAATTCGTCTGTTCTTACCCAAGTTTTGGAAATATAAATGAGTATTTTATTTGCTGCTGAAGTAGACCACATTATGTACACGTTTGTAGCTAATACTAATAGTACATGTATTACTCCATTTAACATTGTGTTACATATTATTATGCACAAACCACCACACAGGAATAATATAATCGTGTTTATGTGTGCATAAATAATAATAATTATTATATTTTTTATTAACCTCCGTATTGTTGATAATCCATTACGCAGGAAGCAACCAAAACATATCATATTCCCACTGTAGGCGCGTCAACAAGCGAGGTTACGGCTTGATAAATGCAATAAGGTCAAGCCAAACAGTCGACGACAATCCCTCTCGAATTTCACCGCTTTAGGTGTCATCAAATGTACTTACAGCACCATTATACTAGTGAACAGCACAGTAGGCGCTTATTAGCTCAATTGTCTGCACTGCATCATCTACACAATGGCGTCCAGCTCCTGGTTCTTCGTATGTGGCTTCGCACTCTTGCTGGTGGTGTCGTTGTATCCGAGGGAAGCGGAATCTTTGTCATGCTCTCCCTGCGACAAGACCAAGCCGTGTCCGTGTCTACCCGCTGGATGCGAGACGGGATTCCGACCGTGCGGCTGCTGCCCGGAATGCAAGCTGACTGAGGGCAAGAAATGCCATTCAATGTCTTTACCGTATGTACCGTTGACAACGTTAACATTGCACACAGACTTATCAATTTTGTTTTGATGTGCATCTGATATCGGGTTTCTGAGGTTTCATGCGAAGTAGAAGTGTTCTTGTTTTTGTTCTTCTTCCTTTTAATCTTTTTGCTGTTGTTGTTGTTGTTGTTGTGCTTCTTTTTATTCATCATCATCATCATCATTTCATTGTTATTATTCAACGTGAAAGTATTTCTTTGTGACAAGCAACTTCCAGGTGTCGCTGATGTGTCACTAACAAATAATACATGAATGATGGATACAATAACGTACTGTATAGTGTTTTACTGCGAAAAATAAATTGAGCTCAGCTAAGTGCGATAATTGCAAGTTTCGAGATGCGTTATTCTGTTGTACACGGGTAACAGTTAATTGTTTCTTGCTCAACCAATATTATTTTAATGGACGCGTGTGATCAATCCACCGAAATAAGACGTCATACTAAGCTTGTAAAGACAAACAATAAAGTACCAGACCGTCACAATGAGAAATACTGTCTGTGATGTAGCCACAGTAAACTCTTTAGTTATAAAAATTGAAACTGTCTTAACCACTGTCCAATTTAAATCATTCTCCTTTGTACCAACTGTCATTTTTATGTGTCAACAAATTATATTAAATTATAAACAATTAACACTATCGTTGGCGTAATGTTGACTTCCTGTGTACGGGATGAGGTTGGCATTTGCATAGTGATGTTTACTTTTACATGTATCTACTACAGCAGTATCTATTACAGCAGAATTCCAGCGTCCACAAATGTGACAACACTGCTTGTTATACTACATTTGAATGTTTATATATATAAATGACACTATGCAGTAGAACCCGTTAAAGCGGTCACCTTGGAGAACCCATCTAAAACCAGCCACTGTATCATAATATGTTTTCCCACAGAGGTACATCTAACCAGCCTTTGTAATTCGGTCACTTCTTTAATTAGGCCACGTTATCTCAGTCACGTGGGTGGCCGTTTTAAATGAGTTCTACTGTAATTACTATTGCATGTCACTGTTTGAAACCTTCCGATCCACTGTTGTTATTTTAAAACATGCATGTATCTCTCAAGCACACACATGCCTATTTCTCCATCCTTAGGTGCTCACCGGAGCTACTCTGCGTCAACAAGAAAGGCGTGGCGAAGGCTCGGGTTCATTGGCATGAGCTCTGGTTCAAAGGCACGTGCGAATACGTGCGCGCATGTCAAGTCATCTCTAAGTCGAAGAGCGTTTACTTTGGTGGCAAGCGCAGGACCAGCGGCAGTCGAAGTGGATCACCGTCCAAAATACCGTAATGTCAGCTCACGTCATACGAAAGTTTTATTGTGTACGGTTATTGGACACCGACCTATCACTGACCAATAAAGATTTATTGAAAGAGATTACTATTTTTAATATCGCAAACGCAAGAATTTTTTTTAGACGAAATGGTAAGATATTATATTAACACAATGTTCAATTTCAAGTTTATATGTCATTGCAATATTCACAACTAATGTAGTTTTATTGCTACTAATACATTTGAGAGCAAAACGTAAACGATTATTATGCAAACATAATAATATTGCAAACGATTTCGGATATGTAACAAAACTCTAAAACAGCCACCCAAGTGACTGAGATAAAGTGCCCTGAAACCAGACTGTGGTACAGTGGCCGTTTTCAAGGGGTGACCGTTTGCAACGGTTGGTCGTTTCGAAGGGTTGTCGTATCCCAGGATTGGCGAAAACAAATACTACAAGTTACACAATATTGACTAAACCGACGAAAGTTAATATTAATTCACATAACCGTCCCATTAATAAAGTCAATTTAATTTATGTCTGCCAGTCACGGCAGCCAATCAGCCCGCAGTCTTCTAGATCCTCTTGCGCCGTCGGATAGGGACACACGGACACAATCGCACGATACCTCCATGGTGGCCACATCATTCACTATGTCTATCGTTTCGAGGTTTACGACCTTTCCCCCTCTTAAACATGTTATTGTCAAAATTTATTTGGCCTTCCCCTTTCACTGTTGCACAGAACATTGCAATTGTTAAAACAATGATGTTCATACAGTAGCTAACTGAACAGCTGAAGCTACCGCACATTTTATGAAACAGGACAACTACTGTCCATCCTGGAACTCACCATACACGAATGTGACCGCAGGTTCGTCAAGCGCGTTGAATGTTCCGATATGTGGATATGGATGACGATGAACGGAGTAATCTGGACTGATAGAAAGAACAATGAAGAGATGATCGCCACGGTACCAGAAGAAAGAAAACATTTTGAAGGTGACAATAAATGGACCGTTGAGAAGAGGAGGGAGCGACTGGACTTTTTGGACAAGCTGAAAGAAGAACGAAACTATTAAGAAATAATAACAAAACGACCGGGCACAATGGAGAAAACTTTGGTGGAACCAAGAACGTGGGATAGGGCGGAAGCAATCGCACGATACCTCTATGGTGGCCACATCGGTCACTATGTCTATCGTTTCGAGGTTTACGACCTTTGCCCCTCTTAAACATGATATTGTCGAGATTTCTTTGGCCTTCCCTATTCACTGTTGCTCGGAACATTGCACTTGTTAAAACAGTGATTCATACAGTATCTAACTGAACAGGAGTTGAATGAAGCTACCGCATGAAACAGGACAACTACTGTCCATCCTGGAACTCACCATACAAGAATGTGGCCGCAGGTTCGTCAAACGCTTTGAATGTTCCGATATGTGGATATGGATGACGATGAACGGAGTAATCTGGACTGATAGAAAGAACAATGAAGAGATGATCGCCACGGTACGAGAAGGAAGAAAACATTTTGAAGCTGACAACAAATGTACCGTTGAAAATAGAAGGGAACGACTGGACTTTTTGGACAAGCTGAAAGAATAAGAAATGATGACAAAACGATCAGGCGCAGAAACCACCACAGATTCTTAGTTCCGCGAGACTGTTCGCCCCACCCCTGCTCAGTATTATCTAAGCTACCCCTAAATGATGCTGTTCTCGATTAACGTGGATTCCGTCTTGTGCAAGTGATTATTGTGTTCCTTATTTAAATTAGTTAAATGGTAAGAAAAATGGCAAATGTTATTACATTTTGGGAAGTGTAAATGTTTACACATAGAACATGGAAATGTGGACGAGGAATATAAAATGGGGGATGCTGTACTAGGTAGAACCACACATGAAAAGGAGTAACATTTAGTGATGACATGAAAGTTTCAGAGCAATGTGGGATTGCTGCTTCGAAAGGAAATCAAATTCTAGGGGGCTAAATAGGAGAACTATTATATATGTATAAGGAGAGACAGCTATTTGTACCCCTGTACAAAGCAATCGTTAGACCACATTTGGAATATTGTATTCAGGCTTGGACGCCGTATCGTAAAAAAGACAGACAAGCTAGAAAGAATACAACGAAGAGCAACAAAAATGATTCCAGAATTGCGAGACCTTAGTTACGAAAGTCGCTTATTACTATGTAGTTTGACAGCACTAGAGACCAGGAGACTAAGAGGAGACCAAATAGAAGTGTTTAAAATAGTGAACGGTTATGAGGATGTTGATAAAAATATGTTCTTCAATCTTAAATAAGGCAGTAGAACCAGATGACACAAAGCAGCATTAATTAAGGAGCAGTGTAGGTTGTATATGAGAAAGTACGCTTTCCCAAAAATGGCGATAAATGAATGGAACAAACTGCCAAATGATTGTGTTAATGCTAGAGTGTGAATATGTTTAAAAATAGAATTGACAAATATTTGATAAAGGCGGGCTACAAATAAATAAGAAAATTGTTGGCCTCTCGATAATCCAATGGCTTCCTTGTCCACTTGCCATCTGGAATGTGTTGTTTGGGATGGCAATCTTGTTAAATCTTGTTATCGTGGTTAAACTGTGCCACTGACGGAATATATGAGAGCTATATGTGAATACGTGCTTGTTGGCACAAACTGCTCCACCAACATGCTTGGACTGCAGGTAAATATATTTGTGCAGGTGAATTCATTTCTGACGCCGAAGAAGACAAATCTCGTGGTCAGATTCAGTGGGCATAACGGCATGTACCTTTCACAACGTGTAACCTTTGCATACAACATTGACAATGCTCAGAATTTACCGAAACATGCATTATGTTTTGCATACGTTTAAACAAAATTGGGTGTACAATTCCCCTATATTATACTATAGTAATGCTCCAGTAGCTGCTGCAGATGAATTAATTTCTGACGCCGACGAAGACAACTCTCTGCGGTGACAGTCGGGGAACGTCGCTGCATGCTTAGCATTAACACCGGCAGCAACAGCTGTTGAACTGAGATAGCAGCAGCGGCGGCAGTAGCAGTAACAAGAGAAGCAGCAGAAGAAGAAATAGCAACAACAACATCAACATCTAATTTACGCATTAGAAGGAAAAGGTGATACACAACTAATGCACTGTGGCAATAGCAACAACCAGAAGTAACAGTCATGACGCATAACCTCACACCGCAGGGTTGTCGCTGCCCTGTCAGTCTTCAACAGCGACACCGCCGAGCTTCAGGCCAAACTTACGGGATGTCCATGCCACTGCAAGCAGCGCCAACTTTTCCCTTGCATTCCTAGCAGCATCCGCACGGCCGGAGTCCCTTCTCACAGTCGTCGGGCACACACGGGCACGTCTTGGTGAGGTCACACGGGAAGCAGCTGAGGGTCCTGACAGTAGCAAGTTGGATGAACACCGTCAGCAACCCCACAGAGACGACACACGTCCAGTCACATCGAGTCATGGTCGTCGTATCGCGTAGAATAATTACTGGTGATGTTGACACTAACAAAGACTCGTTGCGCCGATGTAATTGATGACGACATCTATCGCTGCGCAATATACTCTTTTACAACTATTTATCTTTGTATGGTGAAATCGGAATCTGTTGATGTCAGGTCAAACGTATTGTACTGCCCAGTCAGGTAGATTCATTATGATGGATTAAAACGTTAGAGATTTTTCATTATATAAATGACTAGGAGATGTGGTGTCATTTTATAATTTATCAAATGCTTCAAACTTAGTATTTCACTTAGATCATCCACATATACTGTAAATGAATATGGAGACAACTTGCCACCTGGTCGAACACTGCTTGATACATTAACGAAGCTGAAAGTCGTAGCACACAATTTAATACAAAACCGTTTGGTTCTGTACCAGTATAAGATAAGATAATACGTACGAGCAAGATAGACACACCTCGATTAAACAGTTTCTTAAGAAGTGCTACATTTCACCATTGTCCGACGATAGACAATTAGATATAATTGTCATCAACAAATGCATGATCGCCCAAACCACAAAGAGCGTAAATAGGGTGTTGCTGATGGGAACGTTTAGAAGGCACGAGCGAAGGCAAGAGGTCTTGCATGTAATCCTAATTCTGTTGTCAATATCACCTTGTCAACTGCAACTGCAACTGATGCTGATCCGGTCTTGCATCTTACGTGATCCAGTCATTTACCGACAACAATGATAAACTCAGGGTTCTGTACTTCGGTAATATGCCTGCTGGAATTAAGCCTGTAACACGTAAAACAGCCCATCGAAAGAATTAAAGTCGAGGTGGAACTTGGAGTACTCGAGGTGGAACTTGGAGTACTCGTAAATGTGGGCAATACCGAGTTCATGACATTTAATGCTGATACATATTCCGCACTTAAAGTGAATAATGAGGAAACCAGTTACGTAATTGGCTTCCTGTACTTAGGATCAACGATTAGCTATTAAAAAATGCGTAAAAAGCATCTGAAGCTAAAGACTTGCGTTGCGGTCTATGCCACTGCACAGACAACAAATACGGTGTATGCCACGCTTACACAAAGTGCCGCTCAGATGTAGGGTGTTCGACTCTCAATCATAATGCTTCTGTTCTGACCCAAGTTTTGGAAATATAAATGGGTATTTTATTTGTTGCTGAAGTAGACCACATTAATTTTGTTTGTAACTAATAATAATAGTACATGTATTACTCCATTTAACATTGTGTTACATATTATTATGCAAAAAAAACACCACACAGGAATAATATAATCGTGTTTGTGAGTGCATAAATAATAACAATAATTAATTACTATATTTTTTGTTAACCTCCGTATTGTTGATAGTCCATTACGCAGGATGCAACGAAAACATATCATAATTACTATATATTTTTTTAACCTCCGTATTGCTGATAGTCCATTACGCAGGATGCAACGAAAACATATCATATTCCCACTGTATGTGCGTCAACCAGCTAGGTTAAGGCTTTATAAATGGAATACCGTCAGGCCAAACAGTCGACGACAATCCCTCTCTAAGTTCACCGCTTTATTAGTCATCAAATTTACCATTCTTATATTCTAGTGAACTGCACAGTAGGCGCTTATCAGCTCAATTGTCTGCACTGCATCATCTACACAATGGCGTCCAGCTCCTGGTTCGGCGTATGTGGCTTCGTACTCTTGTTGGTGGTGTCGTTGTATCCGAGGGAAGCTGAATCTTTGAAGTGCCTTCCCTGCGACAAGAACAAGCCGTGTCCGTGTCTAACCGCGGGTTGCGAGGAAGGATTCCGACCGTGCGGCTGCTGCCCTGAATGCAAACTGACTGAGGGCAAGCCATGCTATTCAATGTCTGTTCCGTATGTACCGTTCACAACGTTAACATTGCACACAGACTTACCTATTTTGTTTTGATGCGCTTCTGACATCGGGTTTCTGAGGTTTCAGGGGTAGCAGAAGTGATCTTGTTCTTCTTCTTCTTACTGTTATTCTTTTTGCTGTTGTTGTTGGTGTGCTTCTTCTTATTCATCAGCATCATCATCACCATCATCATCATCATCATCTTATTGTTATAATTCAACGTAAAAGTAATGCTTTGTGACAAGCAACTTCCAGGTGTTACTGATGTGTCACTAACAAATAATACATGAATGATGGATACAGTAACGCATTATATAGTGTTTTAGTGATAAAAATAAAATTGGCTCAGCTAAGTGCGATAACTGCAAGATTCGAGATGCGTTATTCTCTTGATCACGGAGAACAGTTAATTGTTTGATGCTCAACCAACATTATTTTAATGGACGCGTGTGATCACTCCACCGAAACACGGCGTCATACTAAGCTTGTAAAGACAAACAATAAAGTACCAGGCTGTCATAATGACAAATACTGCCTGTGATGTAGCCGTCGAATTTAAAGCGTTCTCCTTTATAGCGGTTGGCATTTGTTCAGTTATGTTAACTCTACTACAGCAGAATTCTCCAGCGTCCGTAAAATGTGAGAACACTGCTTATTATACTACATTTAAGATTTATATCTATTAATGACACTATGCAGTAGAACCCGTTAAAGCGGTCACCTCTTTGAGAAAGCCACCCTTCTAAAACCGGCCACTGTATCACAATCTATTTTTCTACAGTGGTATATCTAACCAGCCTTTGTAATTCGGTCACTCCTTTAATCAGGCCACGTTTTCTCAATCACGTGGGTGGCCGCTTTAAGTGAGTTTTACTGTAATTATTATTGCATGTCACTGTTTGAAACCTTCCGATCTAGTGTTATTATTTTAAAACATGCATGTATCTCTCAAGCACACACATGCCTATTTCTCCATCCTTAGGTGCGCATCGGAGCTACTCTGCGTCAACAAGAAAGGCGTCGCGAAGGCACGACTCAAATGGCACGAGCTCTGGTTCAAAGGCACGTGCGAATACGTGCGCGCATGTCAAGTCATCTCCAAGTCGTAGAGCCTTTACTTTGGTGGCAAGCGCAGGACCAGCGGCCGTCGAAGTGGATCACCGTCCAAGATACCGTAATGTCAGCTCACATCATACGGAAGTGTTATTGTGTACGGTTATTGGACAACGACCTTTCACTGACCAATAAAGATTTATTGAAAGAGATTACTATTTTTAATATCGCAAACGCAATAATTTTTTTAGACGAAATGGTAAGATATTATATTAACACAATGTTCAATTTCAAGTTTATATGTCATTGCAATATTCACAACTAATGTAATTTTATTGCTACTAAAACTTTTGAGAGCAAAACGAGAACGATTATTATGCAAGCATAATAATATTGAAAACGATTTCCTATATATAACATGCAAGTAATTTGGAATAATTACGACACAGCATAACAAAATGTCACATTCACAAATTACCAACAATAATATTAGAAAAAAACAATTCGCACTATAAAAAATGTACACTAAAAATTGGACTCGCCGCAAACCAACAAGAGTGTTTGATGTATTTACTTGCAAAGTTTCAGTTGACCAATCTGGTTTATTTGTTTCTCTCGTTACGTCATAGTAAATAGGTCACAGAATAGGAACAACCTGAAGATTGTTGCTCTCTTCTTTGTCCCTGACGTCCGGGATGAGGATGGATTCCGTTTCACTGTCGTCTCCACTCCTTCATCTCTCGCTCTCCACTCTCCTCCTAATCCCACCATGGTTGAGCACAGTTCTCACATCTCAGTTGCGGTCTTCCTCTTCTTCCACTCTCCACTCTAAGCACTCCCATTCGTTCGACCTGTCCATCTCACTTTAACCGACTTCTCAACAGCTTCCTATTGAAACCTTTTTCACACCAACCGCCTGTCTCAGTTTGGACGACACGGCAACTATTTAAATGGTCACCTGTTTCGACGTTGCTGTCAGAAAAATATTACATTTATCACAAGCACGTGCATAGATGTTGACCTTGAGACGTGATGTGTTGTGGCTGTAAAATATAAATTACCTCTCGTATCTGTGCGATAATTGATTGACCTATCAAAAACAGTGTGTAAAGCCCGGGTTATTGCGGGTGTTCGTTGAATGTAGTTGACATGTACATAGGAATACACGATGCAGCGTGATACTGTATGTACAGTAAAACTCTAAAATAGCCACCCAAGTGACTGAGATAAAGTGACATGAAACCAGACTGTGGTGCAGTGGCCGTTTTCAAGGGGTGACCGTTTGTAACATGTGGTCGTTTCCAAGGGAGACCGTTTGTAACATGTGGTCGTTTCCAAGGGAGACCGTTTGTAACATGTGGTCGTTTCCAAGGGAGGCCGTTTGTAACATGTGGTCGTTTCCAAGGGAGACCGTTTGTAACATGTGGTCGTTTCCAAGGGTGACCGTTTGTAACATGTGGTCGTTTCCAAGGGAGACAATTTGTAATATGTGGTCGTTTCCAAGGGAGACCGTTTGTAACAAGTGGTCGTTTCCAAGGGAGGCCGTTTGTAACATGTGGTCGTTTCCAAGGGAGACCGTTTGTAACATGTGGTCGTTTCCAAGGGTGACCGTTTGTAACATGTGGTCGTTTCCAAGGGTGACCGTTTGTAACATGTGGTCGTTTACAAGGGAGACCGTTTGTAACATGTGGTCGTTTCCAAGGGAGACCGTTTGTAACATGTGGTCGTTTCCGAGGGAGACCGTTTGTAACATGTGGTCGTTTCCAAGGGAGACCGTTTGTAATAACATGTGGTCGTTTCCAAGGGAGGCCGTTTCCCAGGATTGGCGAAAACAAATACTACAACTTATACAATATTGACTAAAACCGACGAAAGTTAATATTAATTCATATAACCGTCTCATTAATAAAGTCAATGCACCATAATTAGACAGACACATATGATATTTCTTCCAGTCACGGCAGCCAATCAGCCCGCACTCTTCTAGATCCTCTGCGCCGTGGGATAGGGCGGAAGCAATCGCACGATACCTCTATGGTGGCCACATCGGTCACCATGTCTATCGTTTCGAGGTTTACAACCTTTGCCCCTCTTAAACATGATATTGTCGAGATTTCTTTGGCCTTCCCTATTCACTGTTGCTCGGAACATTGCACTTGTTAAAACAGTGATTCATACAGTATCTAACTGAACAGGAGTTGAATGAAGCTACCGCATGAAACAGGACAACTACTGTCCATCCTGGAACTCACCATACAAGAATGTGGTCGCAGGTTCGTCAAACGCTTTGAATGTTCTGATATGTGGATATGGATGACGATGAAAGGAGTAATCTGGACTGATAGAAAGAACAATGAAGAGATGATCGCCACGGTACGAGAAGAAAGAAAACATTTTGAAGGTGACAATAAATGGACCGTTGGAACGACTGGACTTTTTGGACAAGCTGAAAGAAGAACGAAACTATTAAGAAATGATAACAAAACGACCAGGCACAATGGAGAAAACTTTGGTGGAACCAAGAACCAGAAAGAAGATTCAGAAGAGGAATAACCCAACAAAACATGTGATTCAAAAACCATAATTTCCAGTCAGCTTTAATCACAGTGTGGTGCTCAAAGTTCACATAAATTCGAATCGAATATGTCCACTTAAACATAACAACTACGAAACAAATATGTCAATGTCAGTCTCCCTTTTATCGTATAAATCACCTATACGACTTCCTGTATGATGGGGTGCGTTGGCATGCATTTAATTCTTGCTGCAACTTCATCAGGCAATAAGATTTTAACAATGCGACAACGCGACAACGCAGAACGGATATGAAAAGTTCGTGTACACAACTCTAGGTAGTTTAACAAGTGTGATTAGCCCAACTAATTCACGATATCGCTTAGCAGAGTGCGTGGCTTGTTTCTTTTTTCGTATGTTACAGTCAGGTGAAGCCAATGCTTGATTGTACTTCACCGACATGGGTTGGACGTCACTGGGGAACAGTCTCGTGGGGTCCGAAGTCGTAGGGAGTGTAGTTGTCGATGACTTGGCATGAGGCCACCTTCTGGCATGTTCCGTGGAAGGTGAAGTCGTACCAGTACATACGCGGCAGGGCGACACCTTTCGAGTTGACACACATCAAACCTGACTCACACCTGTCGACAGAACGGTCGTGATAGTCATGACTTTTGTTACGCACAGGTGTCTGATGTTCGTGTTTAACTTAGTGTACGGCTGTTGCATCACGTTACCAACTTGTTCAAAATAAATACACGACTGTCTGTACAACACATATACGTTACGTCATTAAGAGTATGTTTACAAAGTAGCAATACTATACAAGACATTGGTCAATGCTGGATAACACATGGGGAGTCTGAAAATAAGCACAAGCCCATAAACATGACAGATTGTTAAAACTGAAAAGTTCCGGCTGTAAAACTAAGGAGATAGGATCGTCACCATCTCAATCTTTGAGCATTGCGAGAAGAAGGAGTAATACAATATCCATTGTCATTATTTATTGGCGTTTTATCTTTGCAACACAGCCCTATTGAACACATAAATGTCCACATTGCCTTTTACGGTTTCCAAACAATGACAATGAAACCACCACCAACACACCACCACCACCATCACGACCAGCATCACCGCCACCGCCAATACCGCAGCAATTACCACCATCACCACCACCACCAGCACCACAACCACCACCACCACCAGCACCACAGCTACAACCACCACCAGCACCACAACAGCCGCCGCCGCCGCCGCCGCCGCCGCCGCCATCGCCATCGCCACAGCCACCGCCACCGCCACCGCCACCACCACCACCACCACCACCACCACCACCACTAAAACAACAACAACAACACTAAAAAACAACAATAACAACAACATCACCAGGACCACCTCGAACACATACGTACGGAACAAGCAAGCCGTTGCACGCGTCGCCAACTTTTCCTTTGCATTCATAGCAGCATCCGCACGGCCGCAGTCCCTTCTCGCAGAAGTCAGGTAGACACGGGCATGTCGTGCTGTAGTTGCACTCGGTACAGCTGAGCGCAGTAACGCCGTGAGACTGCAAGAGGACCCCGAGCAGACCGACTAGGACGACCCACATACTTCGAGCCATGGTGAATTCCGTAGTGCCATGTAGCGCCAGCAAGGACGATGTTCACGGTCATGCAACACTGTTGCATTTTGCTGACGACACTAGCCGTGTTCCGCTCTGAGATCGTTAAGTTGTTTAATTTAGTGGGAGATCGGTGTCGCCGATGATACCAACGCAATGACATGTTGTTACCACCAAAGGTAATTCTATATGGCAGTAACAACAACGAACTCCCGTAATCACTAATGGTCCAGTAGCATTTCTAGAGCAATTGTTCGTGCGATTGTATACTTTTTTTCAAATCAGGTCGAGTGAGATGACATGTTTCAGGCTGAATTGATATATTTCGTGCAATTCTATAATTTGTTTATCAAGTCTTGGCATTGAACAACCAGACAAACTAACAATTTTGAACACACTAGTCTACATACTAAAACAACTATTTAAGACGTCGGTGTTATTTATGATGGTTTTGTGCATTACAAAGTAAATCAATACAATACTGTAATAGTTAATACAATTATGATTATTTACTATAGTAGTCATATTTGTAATCGATTACATTGTTATTTTAAGTAAACGTAAACGTAATCGTAACTTCAACAAGTAATCGTAATTGTCATGTTGTCCGCTGTGTGGCGCCACTGGTGTTCCCGAAACGTGCATTTAGTGGAGAGACACTGCGGCATAGATTCAAAGCCTTTTAACAAGATTTAACGAGTGTCAGCTAAAACAACAACCGCAGATGACACGTGAACAGGGAAGCCATTGGCTTCTCGGGCGTCCAACGGCTGTTCATCTATGTATAAACCCGCCCATATGAGATTTGCTTCAATTCTGTTTTTAAACGTCTATTTTTTACATGAGCGCTATTAAAACATGCAAGTCGTCTAGAACGTCAGTAAACTATATTATCGCTCTTTAATGTTACTGCCAGCAAAGCTGCCTGAAGGTGACATAAGCAGCACAACATTACCGTCCCTTTGATTCCAGCTGTGTCACCCAAGTGCTGCCAATCGACAAGCATTCTTCGAACATCGTGTGCCGTCAGCGCGTGGGTTCAAATGTACACAAAAATACACGACATAAAATTATCATCAGATGTCGCCTGAATGTAAACCACCGTCTTCGGCATCAACATACGTAAGGGGATCTAATGTCGAATGAAGCGAAGAACGACCTGCTGGCACGAAATATGCAAATACACAGAAATCCGCCCGACTATTCATAGCAGCACACATATTAATTAAACCAGTCGTTGTCTGATTCGCAAAGATATATCATTGTTTTATTACCGGCCACCTGCATGGAACGACATTTAATTACGCGTCCTCGTGCCAGCTGTCGCCGACGAGAAAATATCAACGAGTCTGCTATCACTGAGTCTAAACCCTGACGTTGGTCACATTGGATGGTGTGTTCCATCACACAGGTCGAATGTGTGTATCACTGAGTGTTTGGCATAACAGTGAACAAGACACTCGAGGTCCGGCGACGGCAGTACAAGTGCATTAAACCGGAGTGTTTGCAAGCGCCGACACAGGATAATCATGAACAGTGCAACGATGTCATTTCTTAGTGGCTTAACTACGGGTGTTGTGTCGCAATTAGGGACGGCTTTATTTCTGAGACAGTATACTTTATTTCTGAGACAGTATACTTCATCATCGCTAAGAACAGGAATCAGCTGCACGTGACATCCTTCGAGAATAGCAACCATGATGAAACTTAGCGGAAACACTTCAGCGCAAGTATATTATACGAACTGGACCGCTGATAAACGGTCGGAGGTCGACATTCCTCTTTATCTGGTGATCGTTTTCTACGTAGCAGGAATACTAGTGTGCGTCGCTACACTGGTTGGAAATCTATTCGTTATTATTTCATTCGCGAAGTTTCCTGTCTTGCGCACGACGTCGAACTACTTCCTGTTGAGCCTCGCTTTCGCTGACGTCACAAGTGGCCCTGGTGTGCTACTCTTCCTTTTCATCAACCTGGCGACTGATTTCCACCTAAATAAACATACACACTTGCTGTGTTTACTCACACTCGAGCTTAACCTACTGGCATTTGTAGGATCTGTGTTCAGCGTCATGGGAGTCGCATGCGAGCGATATATCAAGGTGATCTACTCACTAAGGTATTGTATTTCGTAAATCGAATGTGTGTCACTATTTTTAATGTTCCTTACAATAGTTATATTTAATATGTCAAAGATAGGAAGTAATTCGATATATATGTTAGTAGGAACGGACATATCCTCACAAACGTTAACACGGTGAAATACCTAGGCATCACTATCACAAGCGACAACACTTGGAGCTTTCACATCAATGACACAGCAAACAATGCAAACAAGACCCTTTGTGTTCTTAGACGGAACATAAAAATAAGAAATAGGAAAATCAAAGAAACAACGTACAAAGCCTTGTTAAGACCTGTCCTTGAATATGCCAGCTCAAACAGGTGTAAATGCCGTCGAGAAGTTCCAGAGGAGAGCCGCACGTTGTGTCACCAACAGACACCCTCACACTTCCTCCGTAGAATCTATGCTAGACACACTAAACTGGCCAACCCTCCAAACCCGTAGAAAGAAAACACGCCTCCGTATGCTATACAAATATAACACAGGAACCATCTCAATTAAATCGCTGTACCTCCCCACACTATCCGGTCCACGAAACACAAACACCCAATGACATCAGGTATGACCTTCCCTACCACTGTACGCAGTACAGGAAGATGTAATTTTTCGTAGCTATTGTTTTAGCGCAGCTATTGTTTTACGCAGAGATATAATTAGCTATTTTTCCTTATATGTTATTTTTCTCCTAATCAACCCAATAATTTGATCACCCTTTGAAGTTGCAATGCCACACTGCTCTGAAACTTTAATATCAGGTTTTTTAAGGTTCAGTTCACACGAGCAGTGCAACACTTTACAAGGCCACGGGCAAACATGTGTTGATTTTTATCAGGCACAATACCGCGCATATATGCACAACACAATATTTGTTTATTTACTTTTGAATTTCACACGGGCATGGAGGGTTTTCACACGAACAAATTGCCAGTGTGAAAGGCTTTAGAAAAACCTGCTCCTCAGTTACTTTCTTTTATAGTAGCAATTAGAAAAGTATCTACCATTTTATAGTTTATATGGAAGTTCCCGTGCCCTGTGTGCAGGCAGTTGTATGTGAACGTACAATGCGCGTGCATATAGTTGAATATGTGCAAATAGCTTAGTGTTTGTATTGGTGACTGTGGAAGTCATACTGGTAATGCTGCTGACAAAATATCGGAAAAGTAAGAGAAAGTGTCTCTGTTCCCAGAGTTAAGACAAACACTGAAACTCGAGCTTTCTCGGTTGCCGCACCAACCCTGTGGAATTCATTCCCCGACAGCGTAAAATCAGCAAGAAATATAGCTTCATTTCGCCGTAATCTGAAAACCTATCTTTTCAAAATGGCATATTCTCCTTAGCTTCTTTGCACCTCAATCCATCGGTTGACGACTTTTTGCATTGTACATGGTCACGAGAATGCCTAATCCTTTGGTTTTGTTGCGCCACTGAGCTCGGATTTTCCGAGGATATTGGCGCCAAAGAAATCTTTTTATTATTATTATTATTATTATGTCCATTATATTATGCCTCATTTGATAAAATCGGGTCTACTTTATCAAACATAAAGTCAGCACCACCGTAATTAATACAGCACAATCAACAAACTACAAATTTGGTACGAATTTACTGTTGGGTTTCCTAACACATGATTTGTTTACATATTAGATATGTTTATGGAAACATTATCAGTAGCGCAAAGGTAGCCAACATATTGTTCAAAACAAATTGATTGTTTGTAATGGTGTCTATCCTTGGGTCAGTATGTTTAGTGGTACCGGTAGTTACTGGGATTATCTTTCATACACTTTTACTTATTATATACTACAGGTATATTAGAGTGATGTACACAATTAAACGAGGGTTTTGTTGTTATGTAATCACTGATATATGACATATATTTGCATATACTTATATACGCAGGTACGAGAGGTTCTTGCCACCGCAACGGGCGAAACACCTGCTGGCGTTTCTGTGGGTCTTTAACGTCGCCATCAGCGTCCCCGTATTCGTGTGGAACAGGCCAACACTGGACAGACGCTGCAACAAGGGCGTCTTCCATGCGCTGCACCTCTACTGCGTCCTTTTGCCGCCCGTGGCCGTCGCCATCTTGGTGACGACGGCGCTCTATGCGAGACTGTTCCGCGTCGCCTGGCGACACCGTTGCGCCATCCGGGCGCTCGAGCTGTCGTCGGCCGTCGATAACGACGGCAGTGTGGCTGTGGCGAAGAAGGAGGCGAAGTTGACGAAGACAGCATGCCTGATAATCGGGCTGTTGTACGCAAGTTGGGTGCCTTACATCGTTGGAGGCGTGTTGCTCGCAGAGCGTGAGGATCTGTACTCGATAGCTGCCCGACAGGCGTTCTACTTAATGTTGTCGTCCAGCTCTATGTTCAACCCCGTTGTCTACCAATGGCGCATCCCAGAGTTCCATGCGGCCTTCAGGAAACTCGTCGCATCTCTCCGTGTATATCAGCCATCCGTGCATCCGACATAAACTGGTATTGAAGAGTACATTATTAGTTAAGTATGTTATTTATAATTCTAATACTTAATCAGCATTAGAACGATTTCATCGATATCTCTCATATCCATATCCAAACACCACTTTCCAGAGAATCTTCACAGTTACACTGTAATTAAATTTTTTTTATACATTATGCAATATTGTCATGACCAACTTGCGTGTGTATGTGACGGAAATAAAGTTCATTCAGTATATAGACCTCTCCAACATAAGCCCTGCGCATTTCATTTACACCAACAAGTCAGGTGTACATATATGTCTAGATTGTACATCGAGTTAAAACGGAGGATCGAGATAGCAACCGAGACAGGAGTGGCGATCCAGGACAGCCAACCACCTTCCAAGAGGTGATGGCGCACCTGACGAATGTGATATCATTGCACTGCAGTCGTTTGTGGACGTGCCAACTTAGCGAACATGGTTACTTTGTAAATATAGTCTGTTGGTTGTTAACAAGAGTCATAGAAGCACCGACAATGCTCTTTTCCAATCAACACGTCTCGTTTAGGCAACACCAGTAGTATAATGCGGTGTAAAGGCCGCTATTCACATATCGACTTTTAGTCGTCAACAGTTGGTCTGCCGACAAATATTTGTATATATTTTTCAGATTTCAGATTTTGCAAGCTATTGATAAACATACACATAACGACTACATTTGAATTGCCAACTGAAAAGTAGTCGCCAACATTTTGGCAACTGCAGAATCGGTATGTGTGTGTGTGTGTGTGTGTGTGTGTGTGTGTGTGTGTGTGTGTGTGTGTGTGTGTGTGTGTGTGTGTGTGTGTGTGTGTGTGTGTGTGTGTGTGTGTGTGTGTGTGTGTGTGTGTGTGTGTGTGTGTGTGTGTGTGTGTGTGTGTGTGTGTGTGTGTGTGTGTGTGTGTGTGTGTGTGTGTGTGTGTATGCGGACTTTAACAATTAATTTAATGCTCCCGTCTTCAACGTTACTGCTCTATGTGTCGTTGTTGCGGTCGTTAAATGACCGTTACGACCAGTGTACGTGTGACAATGACGACCATCTCCGTGGTGTTGACAACCGTGTCGCATGCAACGCGGCACTGCTGAATAATATTTATTTTTATAAAGCGCAATTTCCAAAAAAAATGCTCAAATCGCTGTAAAAGAATACAATTGCATATACAATGTAATATAGTAAAATTATATATAAAAACGAATTACAGATAATCTAAGTACATATAAAAACGTTAAAATCAGCATAAATGTGTGCACAATGGCGAATAGAATAAAAAATTAAATAAGATAATTTATTAAAGTCTATAAATAATTGTTTTTAAAGAACAAAAAAGATCGAATTATTATTACAATTTTGACATACATACAATCATGCGTATATACATACAATATGAATTGCGCAGTAAAATATAAAAATAAAATGTCAGTAAAATGTCAGCGGTTTCTGCTTTAAACATATGTGTTTTGAGAGACTGTTCGGAAGGAAGGAATGCTCAGCGCGCAATACTTACTGGAAGCAAATTTAGTTAATTGGTAAAACAATGGATTGTGATGCGTATTGATAAAACGTGGGGTAGTATAGTACTATTGTGACAATAAATGTATGCTAAAATATACTAATATTTACTGCTGACCGATGCTACTGGCACTTCCGTTAGATAAATAAGCCGTGTAGCGTTGTTCAATCGCCAGGGTAAGAGTCGCACGACGCAACGTTTGGATGATTTCCGTCGTGTGGCGCCACTGCTGTGTTCACGGTGCCCCATAGCCTCGTCTGTGTCCGATCAGGGAATGGTTGTCTGCTTCAGTTAAAGTCTCGAGAAAGAATACTCAACTGAGACCGCCCTACTATGCGGTACAAATGCCAACAATCGGAGGCACGTCGTTGAGTACAACTACTTTGACATCTGGTGTTCAGCAAGGGTCTGTTCAAGGACCACTGCCCTCTCGTTGTATATGCAGTGTATTGGCGATATTATTATAGCGTGTGGCCTATGCTTCTACCACTACACTCAATGAGTCATGTATGCTGACGACCTACATTTCGCAGAATCGACTTCAATATATTATTAGTTTGCCTAGAAAGCCATGCATGACGAAGCGTCGGTATATTTGTGTGAATTAGTGTGCCCGTACAGCGACAAGTTGACAGTGACGCGCACTTACGACAAAGGCTGGGGAGTGTGGACGGCTCGTTCGCAGTGACTGCGGCGACTCTAGGCAACACTATCTCTAAATACATCACAACCTCGAACACCATTGCCATTTTCGAATGTCGACTAACGACTCATTTCTTCCGAACTGCATATTGCAGACAAACACTGTACATTTGCTCTACTCATTGTAATTTAATAATGAATGTTTTCCGTAATCTTATTTCCTTTTCTGCTATATATGGTTCTTAATCAAGATGAGCACACCTCCCTTGTGTCGCTCCCTTCTGTCCATTCTGTAGGTATGGTGGCCTCTCATCATGAACCGGAGGTTGTCAGTGAGGTGTGATTCTTGAATGCAAGCGATGTAAAAATCCTCCTTATGTAATCTTTCTGCCAGGGGGATTTTCTTCCGGGAGACGCCTCTGCTTTCCACTGCAGCACGGTCAGTAGCTTCGCTGGAACAACCCCCGCAGTTCATTCGTGGCCAGTCGCTTTTATCCGCGTCACCCGCCGCCTGGTTCCACCACGAAATGGGGCTTGGGTTGGTCCCCTTCGAGGCACAGGGCCCGGCACTGGTGGGTCTCCAACGGCAGAGCACCATCACTTGAGAATCCGCAGTCGTCTTTCATATTTACTGAAAAGCGTTGTGCTGTCGTTATACGCCTGACTGACAGGTCAGGCCCAGCACATCCGACTTCGGTATACCCGTTATATCGATGGGTGCTCGGTCGCGCCATGACACTGCTAGAGGGTTAAGACCACAGTTGACCTTCCTGTTTATTGTTTCACACGAATGTAGGGCGTATGCAATTGTAAAATGGTAACTTAATAAATTAATAGTATGTGACATGAGTGCCTTTGAACAGGAATATTCTCAGGTTTGTTTGTAGAAGCTATTGGCTGTGAAACAGTACATGTTTTAAAGAGTTTAACTGGCGGAGGGATTTATGGGAATTTTTCTGCTATGGGCCACGTGGGCGCATGAATACATGGCTATTTTTGTCAAACTTGATAGGCATCGCACGTCGGGGCGATTTAAAAGAGCTGGAGGTATGTGATTTTGATACAATTTGGTCAGTATATCAATGAGCTGATGGCAGTTGCTGTGGACAATTCTAAGAATATTTGATGGTCACGTTTTCTTATAATCAGACAAAACGTTAACATGGCCACCAATGCAATTCTCAACTGTGGTCTGACTCCTAGACAGGTGCACCACGTGTGGATGCTGCTGCGGGCGCAGTTTAGTAGTGAGAGGCCATATGCAAGTGACTTACAGATGGGGAGCCAGGCAGCGGTCCCACGGCGATCACTACCCCTGGGAAGGAGTGGCTATATGTTTCGCATCACTTTCCTTGGGTTGAGCGGGACGTCTAACCCATACCTCAACCACCCCCATTATATACTATATTGTTCTACATTTACTTGAGAATAATAATTATTACCTGTAATAGTTAAATAAATTTATTTGATTATTTAGCAAATCTAGACCATGCTATTAGTTTTTAATATGCTGTGGAGCGCCACGAAAAATCTTGGATCTGCTGCTGTACCAAATAAAATATATTATTATTTCCCGATTGTCTAGTAGCCGTTGTCCACTTAAAACTAAATTATGTTTGTTCATTTACATGTACGTCGTGATCGATGGTGTCAATTTATAACGCCAGGTTGCCCAGTCATCTAGATGCTAAGTCATAATAAGTTAACTATTAATAATTATTGATCGTCTATTCGATGCAGTATTCAGCACACCCAGTCACGCACCCAGTACGGTGACACACCCCATAAAACCACAAAAGCCCCCATTGGATAAACACCCCGCTGTATGTGGACAATCCGTTCGACCACCGATAAATTGTAAACAATACTCTAGCTGCACCTCACGCCCGCATTACGTCGACGAGAGGAATGTCAGTCAATCGATAGTCAGGCTAAGGCATTCAACTAATCGCTGTGTCAGAACTGTGTCCACGTGTCTACTTGGTTCCGTTGGTGGCTATGAAAGCGCTGAAGATGACGTGCCGGAGTAAACGTGAAAGTGTGGCGCACATAGAAAGGAGCTCGTATTGCCGTTATCCGCTAAATTGAACAAGTGTGATTAGCTCAAATAATTCACCATATATCGCTTTGCAGAGTGCGTTGCTTGCTTCTTGTTTCTTTCGTATGTTAGGTGAAGCCAATGCTTGATTGTACTTCGCTGACATGGGTTGGACGTCTCTGGGGAACAGTCTCGTGGGGTCCGAAGTCGTAGGGAGTGTAATTGTCGATGACTTGGCATGAGGCTACCTTCTGACATGTTCCGTGGAAGGTGAAGTCGCACCAGTACAAACGTGGCAGAGCGACACCTTTCTCGTTGACACACATCACACCTGTCTCACACCTGTCGACAGAACGGTCGTGATAGTCATGACCTTTGTTACGCACAGGAGTCTGATGTTCGTGTTTAACTTAGTGTACGGCTGTTGCATCGCATTACCTGCTATAATAAAAATAAGTAAAAAATTTAAATGCATGACTGTATGTAAAACAGATATACTTTGCGTTATTAATTTTATGTTTACGAAGTAGTAATAACATAAAATACATTAGTGAATGGTGGATAACACACGGGGAGATTAGAAATTAGAAACGGAAGCAGATCGCGATGAAGCTGTTTGGTGCAATACAGTTACAAGAAATTCGACATTAACTATTGGATTAATTTACCGAACTCCTAACATAAACGAAGCGGATAACAGAAAATTACAAAACGCTATAAAGGAAGTGAGTGAAGTGGAATGTATCATAATGAGATATTTTATCCACGGACACATACAACGGAAATCTCTGCAGAGTACGGGGGTGAGGACCAACATTTTCTACTTTTTATTCAGGAGAATTTCCTTACTCAACACTGCTAGAACCAACCAGGGGAGAGAATGTATTAGATTTAGTTTTGTTTTCACAAAATTAATTAGTGGACAATGTCACAATACATGAGCCATTGAGTAACAGTGATCATAATCAAATGCATTTTTACATCAAAGTAAAATCAGAAAGTACAAATAAAAAATACAGGAGAAACTTCCACAAAGATAAATATAAAGATATGAGAAAACTTAGCCAAGCTAGACTGAAATAACATGCTGAGGAATAAGACCGCAATTGTATGTTGGAATATTCTAAAATATGAAATTGAGAGTATCATTGATAAATGTGTTCCGTTGAAAAAACAAGGAAAACGGTCTAGAAAGGAACACTTGTCAAAAGAAGCTGTTAGAAAATAGTGTACAAGCAAACTATGTGGAGGGTTTATAGGAAGACAACACTAATTACAAAGAGGCACTTAATGCAGTTACAAATGAATTTAGATAATCTGAAAGAAGCTGTGAGCAAAAATTATCATGTAACATAAAAATGACAGCAATATCTGTTAGATATAGATCAGGAGTAAACAAAACATACGTAACAAGCTTGGACCATTAGAAGACAATGCTGAAAATATATCACAAGGTGTTTTAATGGCGGAAGACCTAAATTGATACTTCAGTTCAGTGTTTACCAGAGATGATATTAGTTCATTACAAGTTCCAGATCCTAAATTTCAGAGAAAAAAAATACTTAGCGCAGTTAATTGTAACTCCAGAAATGGTAGCTAAGAAAATCAAATCAATGAAAGACAATAAATCACCTGGAGTGGATGGAATTCCTCCAACACTACTAATGAAAACAGTAGAACAAATTAGTATACCACTTGCAAGAGTGTTCAACTTGTTATTAAAAGAGGGTGTGGTTCCTGTTGAATGGAAAGAAGCAAACATCTTACCATTATTTAAAAACAGGTTCGAGAAATAAGTCAGTGAATTACAGTCCAGTGAGTTTAACATCAATGATTTGTAAATTATTAGAAAACTTAATCAAAGACCATATGGTGGACTTCCTTGTTAGGCATACATTATTAAATCCATCTCAACATGAATTCCTAAACGCGAGGTCATGTTTAACAAATATATTATGTTTTTATGGAAGAAATCACTGAGTGGCTAGAGGAGGGATCACCAGTAGATATTATATACTTAGATATTCAGAATGCTTTTTAAAAAGTGCCACATCAAAGATGACTACTTAAGTTAAAAGTCCGTGGTATCGAGGATGACATAGTCGACTGGATAGAACAATGACTGACTGACAGAGGAGGGCGTATTGTAGTGGATGGGGAAGTTTCAAACTGGAAATCAGTTTTGAGTGGAGTACCACAAGGATCAGATTTAGATTTAACAAGATTGCCATCCCAAACAACAAGTTCCAGATGGCAAGTGGACGAAGAAGCCATTGGCTTATCGAGAGTCCAACAATTTTATCATCTAAGTGTAGCCCGCCCTTAGCATATATCTGTCAATTCTATTTTTAAACATATTCACATTACTAGTATTAACACAATCATTTGGCAGTTTGTTCCATTCATTTATCACCCTCTGTGAGAAAACGTATTTTCTCATGTCCAACCCAAACTGTTTCTTAACAAATGCTGCTTTGTGTCCTCTGGTTCTACTGATCAGTATTAGAACCTTTATTATTTTTAATATATATCAATTACTTGGATGATAATATAAAAAGCAACGTACTGAAATTTGCGGAAGACACAAAAGTGTTTCGAAAGGTTAACACTGATGGTGATCAACAACATTTACAAGACGATCTAGACACATTAGTGAAATGGTTTGAGAAACGGCAGATGTTATTAAATTTTGTAAATGCATACATACAGGACATGGGAACTTGGATGTAAACTATAAAATATGAGGTACCCTTCTGGGTACTACTGTAAAAGAAAATGACTTAGGAGTTCAGATATGAAAGTTTCGGAGCAGTGTGGTACTGCAGCTTCAAAAGGTTATCGAATTCTTGGGTTGATTAGGATTTAACAAGATTTAACAAGATTGCCATCCCAAACAATAAGTTCCAGATGTCAAGTTGACAACGAAGCCATTGGCTTATCGAGAGTCCAACAGGAGAAATATAATACGCAAGGGGACAAAGATAATTATACCTCTGTATAAAGCAATAGCGAGGCCTCCGAGAATTGTATGTAAGCTTGGAGACCGTATCATAAGAAGGATATAGATACGCTTGAAAGAATACAAAGGAGAGCAACTAAAATGATTCCGGAACCGAGAGACCTTAGCTATGAAGATCGACTGAAAGAATGTGGTTTAATAACCCTAGAGACAAGGCGGTTAAGTGGTGATCACATTGAAGTTTTTAGGATATTGAATGGGTATGAGAATATTGATAGAAATATGTTTTTCTCACTCAAGAAAGATAATAGAACTAGGGGACATGAGGTAGCACTAGCAAAGGATCAGTGTAAATTGGATATCAGGAAGTAATAATTCTCACAGAGGACGATCAATGAATGGAACAAATTATCTACAGATTGTGTAACTGCTAGCAGCGTGAATATGTTTAAAAACAAGGTTGACACATCTGTCAGGAGGGCAGACTACACATTAAAAATGTTGGACTCTCGATAAGCCAATGGCTTCCTTGTCCACTTGCCATATCGGCCTTTGCCTTGGATAGCAATGTTGTTAAATCCTGTCTAGGACGTCGGCAAACCCTATTATCGCTCGTTAATGTTACTGCCAGCAAAGCTGCCTGAAGCTGGTTTACCGTCTCTTTTATTCCAGCTAATCACCTTCTCGAGATCTGCTGCGATTGCACCCCGTACACTGTTTGTACAAATTATAACTTGCGTCACCCGAGTTCTGGCAATCGACATACAGTATTCGATCATCGTGTGCCGTCAGTGCGTGGGTTCAAATGTACACAGAGATACGCGGCATCAAATTATCATCAGCTGTCGCCTGAACGGAAACTGTCGTCTTCTAATTAATAGGAGTTTTCGGCATACATACGTAAGGGGATCCAACATCGAATGAAGAGAAGAACGACCTGCTGGCACGAAATATGTAAATACACAGAAATCCGCCCGACTATTCATAGTAGCACACATGTTAGTTAAACCAGTCGTTGTCTGATTCGCAAAGATATATCATTGTTTTATTACCGGCCACCTGCATGAAACGACATTTAATTACGCGTCTTGGTGCCAGCTGTCGCCGTCGAGAAAATGTCAACGAGTCTGTCTAAACCCTGACGTTGGTCACATTGTATGGTGTGTTCCATCACACAGGTCGAATGTGTGTTCCACTGATTGTTTGGCATAAGAGTGAACAAGACTCTCGAGGTCCAGCGACGGCTGTACAAGTGCATTAAACCGGAGGGTTTGCAAGCGCCAATACAGGATAATCATGAACAGTGCAACGATGTCGTTTCTCAATGGCTTATCTACGGGTGTTGTGTTGCAATTAGGGACGGCTTTATTTCTGAGACAGTATAATTCATCGTCGCTAAAAACAGGAATCAGCTGCACATGAATCCTTCGAGAATAGCAACCACGATGAAACTTAACGGAAGCACATCAGCGCAAGTATATTATACGAACTGGACCGCCGATAAACGGTCGGAGATCGACATTCCTCTTTATCTGGTGATCGTTTTCTACGTAGCAGGAATACTAGTGTGCGTCGCTACACTGGTTGGAAATCTACTTGTTATTGTTTCATTCACGAAGTTTCCTGTCTTGCGCACGACGTCGAACTACTTCCTGTTGAGCCTCGCTTTCGCTGACGCCGCAAGTGGCCCTGGTGTGCTACTCTTCCTTTTCATCAACCTGGCGACTGATTTCCGCCTAAATAAACATACACACTTGCTGTGTTTACTCACACTCGAGCTTAACCTACTGGCATTTGTAGGATCTGTGTTCAGCGTCATGGGAGTCGCATGCGAGCGATATATCAAGGTGATCTACTCACTGAGGTATTGTATTTCGTAAATCGAATGTGTGTCACTATTTCTAATGTACCTTACAATAGTTACGTTGAATATGTCAAAGGTAGGAAATAATTCGATATATATATATATATATATATATATATATATATATATATATATATATATATATATATATATATATATATATATATATATATATATATATATATATATATGTTAGTAGGAACGGACATATCCTCACAAACGTTAACATGGTGAAATACCTAGGCATCACTATCACAAGCGACAACACTTGGAGCTTTCACATCAATGACACAGCAAACAAAGCAAACAAGATGTGTTCTTAGACGGAACATCAAAATAAGAAATAGGAAAATCAAAGAAACAACGTACAAAGACTTGGTAAGACCCGTCCTTGAATATGCCAGCTCAGTCTGGAATCCCCATACCACAAAAGGTGTAACTGCCGTCGAGAAGATCCAGAGGAGAGCAGCACGTTGTGTCACCAGCAGACACCGTCACACTTCCTCCGTAGAATCTATGCTAGACATACTAAACTGATAAACCCTCCAAAACTGGTACCGGTAGTTATTGGGATTACCTTTCAGAAACGATTACTTATTATATACTATATTAGAGTGATGTATACAATTAACGAGTGTTTTGTTGTTATGTAATCACTGATATGTGACATATATTTGCATATACTTATATACGCAGGTACGAGAGGTTGTTGCCACCGCAACGGGCGAAACACCTGCTGGCGTTTCTGTGGGCCTTTAACTTCGCCATCAGCGTCCCCGTGTTCGTGTGGAACAGACCAACACTGGACAGACGCTGCAACAAGGGCGTCTTCCATGCTCTGCACTTCAACTGCGTCCTTGTGCCGCCCGTGGCCGTCGCCATCTTGGTGACGACGGCGCTCTATGCGAGACTGTTCCGCGTCGCCTGGCGACACCGTTGCGCCATCCGGGCGCTCGAGCTGTCGTCGACCGTCGATAACGACGGCAGTGTGGCTGTGGCGAAGAAGGAGGCGAAGTTGACGAAGACAGCATGCCTGATAATCGGGCTGTTGTACGCAAGTTGGGTGCCTTACATCGTTGGAGGCGTGTTGCTCGCAGAGCGTGAGGATCTGTACTCGATGGCTGCCCGACAGGCGTTCTACTTAATGTTGTCGTCCAGCTCTATGTTCAACCCCGTTGTCTACCAATGGCGCATCCCAGAATTCCATGCGGCCTTCAGGAAACTTGTCGCATCTCTCCGTGTATATCAGCCAGCCGTGCGTCCGACATAAACTGGTTTCGAGGAGTACATTCTGAGTGTCCACATATAACTACATATGATAGCTATGTTGGACGTGCTCGATAGAGACTGTTAGTGAACAAATATCTATAATTATAGACTTCTCCAACATAAATCCTGCGCACCTCATCTAAGCCAACAAGTAATGCGTCTACATTGCGCATTAAACCGAGGCTCGTTGTGGCAACATAGACAGGAGTGGCGATCCAGGACAGCCAACCACCTTCCAAGGAGATGGCGCATCTGACGAATGTCATATCATTGCACTGCAGTCGTTTGTGGACGTGCCAACTTTGCGAACTTTCAAAGCGCGTTACACTTTACCCTCTGACAGACCTGTTCATTCCAACACCATCTCGACTTTTCGGGAAGCATTCAGCCATGCAGCAATTACGTGTGACGTGTTGTTATAAATCAAGTACTGAACCGTTTGCTTTTTCCAACGTCGGTGTGAAACATACATGTGACGTTAAGCAACGTTTTGCACAGTTTTAATGAGAGTATTTGTCAACGAGATGGGCGCTGCGTTGTTCTACCGCTGTTGACCTTACTCTCCTCTTTTTCGTTGTCCGGGCTGAGGCTGGCATCGATACGGCTCCGCGAGTTTTGTTTTCGTTCTCCTTCCGTCACCGATCCCGTGTCACTGCCGTCTCCTCTCCCCTATATCTCGCTCTCGTTCTCTTGTTCTCTATTCCTATCCAAACCCCGCGAAATCTCTGTTCACACGGTCTTCCCATCCCAGTCTCAGTCTCCCTCGTCTCCTTCTACATTCCCCTCTAAGCGCATCAGTCTCTTCTTTAACTGTTCCGCTTCCATTCTTTAGATGTGCTCCGACAACTCGAACCGGCTCCTCACAAGTTCCTCTTGAAACTCTTTTTATGCCAACCTCCTCCCTCCCTTTTCACGCCCCTAATTAAAAAAATTAGTGTTTTGCTTGAAATGATGTATTATATATATATATATATATATATATATATATATATATATATATATATATATATATATATATATATATATATATATATATATATATATATATATATATATATATATATACATATATATATATATAATATATATATATATATACATATATATATACATATATATATATATATATATATATATATATATATATATATATATATATATATATATATATATATATATATATATATATATATATATATGTTACTCTCTGTGTTGAATACCGCTTCTGCCATGTAAGCCAAAGCCGGGAGTACTCCGAGGAAGGAAAGCTCAGCGGGCAATACTGACTGAAAACAAATTAAGTTAATTGGAAGAACAATGGATTGTGATGCCTATTGATAAAACGTGGGCTATTATAAGGCTATTGTGACTAGAAATGTATGTTAAAATATAATAACATTCACTGCTGACCGTGCATTATAATTGTATTAATATAACTTTTGCATTTCGAATACATAAACTTATTAATGCCGCGTATTATATGTATTAACATCTAGTCAGCTCGAAAAATGATGTGCATATACGAAGGTTCTCTCAAACGAATAGACTCAAAATAGATTTCTTTGTAAATGTTTGCATAATGAGTAATTGAGAATAATCAACTTAAATCCACAAGCATATCCAGTTGTTAAAAAGTGGCGTTACAAATCTTCAGAATTTTCAGATACAAGTTACACAACTACATCCTTTTTTACTATTACAGTTCTTAATTAAATGATCGGTAGTCTTTCTTGTTGCAAAGTCGGTTTGTATGGTCCTACTCAGCATCGGACAGGCAAATAAGCCGTGTTGCGTTGTTCAATCGCTAGGGTAAGAGTCGCACGACACAACGTTTGGATGATTCCCGTCGTGTGGCGCCACTGCTGTGTTCACGGTGCCCACTAGCCTCGTCTGTGTCCGAGCAGGGAACGGTTGACTGCTTAAGTTAAAGTATTGAGAAAGAACACTCGACTGACACCGCCCTATTATGCGGTACAAATGTCAACAATCGGTGGCACGTCGTTGAGTAGAGCTACGTTGACGTCTGGTGTCCCGCAAGGCTCTGTTCAAGGACCACTGCCCTCTCTTTGTATATGCAGTCTGTTGGTGATACCATTAGAGCGTACGACCTATGCTTCCACCATTATGCTCTTGAATGCTGACGACCTACATTTCGACTCGTGAATGCAGACATAAAACAACGGATGGTCTGGAATTGTATGCGCACGAATGACAAGCAGAGTGTATTCCAGTGGTCCCAAAGTCTGCGGCTGCACTCGTTGACCTCGGCGTGGTAATGCAATGTCCTGTAGAAAGTTGCCTGGTCATCACAGCCTACCCGTTGCACGCAGAATCGGTTTCAATATATTATTGTTTGTTCTTGTTTTTTTACCTACACAGCCATGCATGACGAAGCGCCGGGTATTTGAGTGAATTGATGTGCCCGTACAAAACAAGAAGATCACTGCTAGCAGCGACGTGTTGACAGTGACTCGCACTCACACCAAGGCTGGGGGCGACTCGTTCGCAGGGACTGCGACGACTCTAACCATATTAAAGCCTCGGACACCATTGCTTCTTTCATATGTCGACTAAAGATTGACAGACGAACACTGTACATTTGCTCTACTCATTGTAATTTAATAACGAATGTTTTCTGTAATCTTATTCACATTAGTTAGCAGCATTAACAATCATCATCGTCATCATCATCATCATCGTCGTCATCGTCATCATCATCACCACCACCATCATCACCATCACCACCTTCACAGTCATCATTATAATAATAATAATAATTATTATTATTATTTTTATATTACCATATTGTGCTACATTTACTTTAGAATAATAATTATTAGCAGTAATATTTAAATCAATTTATTTGATTATTTGGCTAATCTAGATCATGTAATTATTTGTTAATACACTGTGAAGCGCCACGAACAATACTGGATTAAATGTATCAAATAAAATATATTATTATTTCCCAATTGTCTAGTAGCCGTTATCCATTTATTCCGCGTTCATTTACATGCAAGTCGTGATCGATGGTGTCCATGTATGACGTGAGGCTGCCTAGTTGCACAGTTCAGTAGTGAGAGGCCATATGCAATTGACTCACAGCTGGGAAGGAGTGGCTATGTGTTTCGCATCACTTTCCTTGGGTTGAGCGGGACGTCCAACCCTTACCTCAACCACCCCCATTATATTACTATATTGTACAACATTTACTTGAGAGTAATAATTATTAGTTGTAATATTTAAATCTATTTATTTGATTATCAACAATTCTAGACCATGCTATTAATTTTTAATATGCTGTGGAGCGCCACGAAAAATCTTGGATCTGACGCTGCATCAAATAAAATATATTATTATTTCCCGATTGTCTAGTAGCCGTTGTCAACTTAAAACTATGTTTGTTCATTTACATGAACGTCGTGATCGACGGTGTCCAATTTTAACGTCAGGTTGCCCAGTCATCTAGATGCTAAATCATACACGACGAGGTGACCGTTTAATTTACTATTAATACTTATTGATCATAAATTAGTGCGGTGTTCAGGGACACACCCAGTCACGCACCTAGTACGGTGACGCACCCCGTAAAACCACAAGCGCCCCATTGAATAAACACCCCGCTCTATGGACAATCCGGTCGACCACCGATACATTGTAAACAATACTCTAGCTGCACCTCACGCCGCGTTACATCGTCGAGAGGAATGTCAGTCAATCGATTGTTCGACTAAAGCATTCAACCAATCGCTGTGTCACAACTGTGTCCGCGTGTCTACCTGGTTCCGTTGGGGTAAACCAGAACGTTGAAGGTGCGTGCCGGAGTAAACGCGAACGTGTGGCACAAGTAGGAAGGAGCTCGTATTGTCGTATTTCGCTGAAGATTTAAGGTACAGTAATCGTTTAGTCGGATATTATTCAACATGTATTGTTAGTGAACTGAACTTATCTTTATTTTCTTAGACGGAGCTACTGGTGAATTTTGGTTTTAATTTTTTCTAAGACTTATATGTTGAGGAAGGAGATGATTAAGTTGGTGTAGGCGATCATAACCCTCCATTTCTCACGATCACAGGTGTCTTCAATCAGTTCTGTTGTGTTCTTTCCTAGCCAGGCTGTTAGATCATCGAGGACTTTGATCATGGTGCACATCAATGCTTTTCGTGGATTTAATGTTTATTGCGACAGTTGTCTTTGGGAATGTTAACAACTACGACATTAACACATGGATATATTTATATATTAATGTTACGTTAATTCGATCGTTATTAAATTGATCGTTAAGTAGATCGTTCACCTCAAAGTTACATTCGAAAAGCGTATATTAACTCTCTGTTCTTGAAATGTTAGTTGTGGGAGCTCCTTGGTGAGATGTGGGAGCTCTTCGATGAGTTGAGTTGTGAGAGTTGAAGAAGCTCGACGATCTGCTCTGGCATATGAAGCCCAAACCCTAAAGAGACTACAGAAAAACTTGGACTGTTGGATTTTCAATGGAAAGGTTCTTGTAAAAGACAACAGTTGTCTTGTACGAGAAATAAAATCTAAGCAAACTATATGGAACTGTTTTGCCCTTTGTAATTTTTTTAAATTTAATATGCCATTGATATAATAACTATTGTGTTAATAAATGACTATTTAGTACATTACTTGTATATATTTTTAAAAACTTATTTGTTTGCTAATTAATTTTTATTTTATGTCTGGTCATCTGACACATTGATAATGTAAATGGATCTAGCTAATTTACAACATTCACATTATTTGAATTACAAGAAATATACGCTGTTACTTGTTTTTAATTCTATTACTGTGACATCAAAATGATCACTTATCTTATGAATGTGTTTTCGACTTGGAAATGTATCGGATGTTAATTTTTGCTTTGTTTTCTTTATTGGGGTACGTATATAATGACTATACCTGATAGATGCAAGCCGCAAGCCCGCGGCCCGCTAAGTTTAGAGAAGATAAACCTATAATTTTATAAGAAAGACGAAACACAAATAAACTGTAAAAACAGACTTATTGTTTTAATAAATAAAAAATAATATGCGAACATTGTATAATGTTTACTACTGAAATATTAATGTCAGTTGTTGTTTAGTAGTGTCTAGCTAGTTGCTAGTATTTGCTACTACTATGTCACCCACTGGCACTGACATCCAGTGGCATTTCCAGCAGGTCTGCAGTCACTAGCCTGAGACAGATCAGGTTCAGACTTGTATGAATTAATACAAGTGTGAATGAATCAGTACTGAGGAAATTGTAAGACACTGAACAGTAGACACTAGTTAACACAATTGAAAAATACCAATTACCAACTGGGGTGGGTACAGGGTACTGGCACTACTGAGTAGTGGGCAGTGGCCAATGGGCTGGTAATTCAGGCGGGCAATATTTGGAGGGATGACCTAGACAATTGAATGTCCACTGGTTGGGTCAAAGGGTGATAAGTTGGTGGTTAATCATGGCTTGATTGCCTCTGCAAATATGTCTAAAGTAAACATTTGGGGCTGGCTGCTTCCAGCCAGGTGAACTTAAGTGGCCTGATATGGGGCCATCAGATCTGTGCAAAAGGGTACATTCATGCAAAAAATATTATACTCTACTCCAGTCACAGTGTCTTGGAAAGCCAGTACATGTTTAACGAAATACAATACAAAGATATGGCATATATTTTATATGAAATGTCTCTATTAAAAGAATGCACATTATTAAAATTATACCATAGGAAGTTCCATAGTTGAAGAGGTTAAACTGCATTTCAATGTATAAAGCACTAGTGTCATTCATAATTCCATGCAAGGTCTCAATGTGCAACTATATAATACTAAAGAAATAATTTTAAGTATTCATTAACCGGAATTACAATTTATAATCAGTTTTTATTAATAATAAAATTAATAATCTGGGTTTTGTATTAATGTTTTTATTATGTCCAGACCCAGTCCAAGCCCGGCCCGGCCCGCTCACACTAGGCCACGGCCCGGCCCAAGCCCGATGTGTTTAAATTGTTTTCAGCCCAGGCCCGGGCCTGGCCTGGCCCGGCCCGGCCCGCGAAATTACGTAGAGTCCCGGCTCGGCCCGGCCCACGGTCTGCGGGCCGGGCCGGGCCGGGCCGGGCTTGGACCTAAAGCCCGGCCCGTGCATGACACTAATACAGGGTATACCACCGGTCTGTCAAAACGCCTAGTTGAAGCTGTCAGTATCCAGGAGAGCAGCGTTGTGACCCTCGCTTTTCGCCTCCACTAACTACCTTCCACCTATCAACAACAGGGATCGATCTATTCCACTGATAAAATGAGCTGGCGACTAGCCACATGACATCTGGTGGGAAAAGGTTCGTATTTTTCTTACGTTTACTAAACGACGTAGTTTATGTAACCGGTAACATTCAACGAGTAATAATTTATTTATTTTAAATAACATAATATGCCATTTACTCTAGGCATGTCAGGAGAGTAGCATCTTCAATTGTCTGTCCATTCATTCATTTCAGTCGAGTCCTCGTGTGAGGTATGTGTGACGCATGTGGCAGAATGAACTGAGCCGCGACCTAACGCGCCCAAATCTACTACGTTATAACGGTTCTTTCAACAACAATCTAATGCCTCGCCTACACACGCCAAGTGGTCGTAAATAATTACTATTGACGCAACGACGCCACCCAGAGCAAGAATGTTATCATGATATAATCTGTACCAAGACACACCCCTTAATCACAATGGTTAGTCAGAGTTCGAATAACGACGACTGTATCGACAATGATGCGAACAAGAAACTCACAGGAACTTATCCTAAGTTCAGTGTCCGTGTCAGTTCGTTTGTTAAAAAAAATAGATCGTTATGCAATTTAGGCAGACGCAAATGCTTATAGTCAGGTTATTTTTAGGCGCAATGCTCAAAGCAGAATTGGGTCCATGCCAAGTTTGATGTTTTTACCAGTGGGTGTGGGGAGTTTCAAATGTAAATGTTCATGGCGTGCTGACATTTAGATAGGCATCGCTCTACCTGATGTCAAGATACACGTCTTTACATGAATCGGACATAAACCGGCTAGTGGTTTTTTCACACGAGGCGGACGAAAGTTAACTGAAGTTGTACCAGTATCTATATAAGGGGACACGCTCTCGTAAAAATCCTTTTTTATCGATTTTTATTTATTTTTTGGTCATTTTCTTTTTTTGTCATATTAATATATTATTATTATCTAACTGTCGATCTGTGTGTTTTATACATATGAATAAATTCTCCAAATACAATAAAAACGAACATTTATAACAGGCCCATTGTCTTAGTGTGATAATCTTGCGCAACCGCGATCGAAAAATACGACACTTTTGACGGCCACATGCTCCGCCATCTTTGTCAACACCCCAACATATTTGGTATCCACGTGTAGCTTCACTTTCGCAGTGCATCATGGTAGCAGTGGTTCTGTAAAATCCCTGGTAGATTTGGAGCATTTTGACCTAGAAGAGGAACTCCTGTGGAGCGATGGCGTCGCTACGATTGGTCAACAACGGACACACCCCCAGTGGGGCGCGCTGATTGGCTGTCGGCCAGGAAAGTCGTCACAAAGGAAATTCCCTTCTCCGTTCGCCGTTGCTGTATTTTTCACTTCGCGTCGCATTATTGTATTTTACGGAAGATGTCCGGTCAGTGATCCGCAAACGAGAGAAAGGCGACGGTGAAGCTGACACGTGTGCCGATGCACCCGTGGCTGGACACAGTGTCAGTGCTGGCCCAGTTCAGCTTGAGGCTGAATCTGAGCAGATGCCCTCGTCGACAGAACTTGACGTACGTATAAGCTGTCATTGTTTGCATCAGGATGTTCTGCATAATATTTTCTGGCAACTATTGTCTTGCCAACTTGGAATACCTGAAGGCTGAATATTTTCCAGGCACCGACATTCAAAGAAGCCATAAAACTAGGCTAATTCCCTTTTGTCGTTGTCCGCCAGGCTGTGGCAGCAACCATGGACATGGGTGTGGGCCATGCAGGACTTGTGCCGCTTCATGGACATGGAGCCCCTGCAGCACAAGTCCTACTCGAGGCACGTGAAGGCTTTCACTGCTGCCAACATGACAGTGGTGAGCAGCCTCTTTGATGATGCGGCTAACACTGTGTGCCAGACCTACATAGACCGCGACGCATCGATCACCGCCGATGCCGAAAGAAAGAGGCTCCACGAAGCTGAGTGGCAGTCTGAAGCTTCAACAAAAACTGTGCGACAGGCTTGTAGGTTTACTCGTGCAGCCGATGCCGAAGCTTCAGCCAGCGACTATGCTGCTGGTGAATTCTAGTTGGAATTCAGTTTGGCAGCTGTGATGGTGTTGAAACACCTATTGTTGTGTGGCTTCAATTGAATTTTGAACTTTTAGACAGACAATCAATTGGAAAAAGACAGTTTGTAGTTTTAGTCGTGCAGTACCATTGTGTAATGATAATGGTCACATATTTTTGGTGTCTCGTCTTTTTTATACATATTTTCACACAACCAAATGATGAACAGTATATATCGTTGGAAAGACAATCAACTGTAAAAGCTTTGTGTCAACTGTTATCACTGCAGTTCTATTTTTGCCTATGAAATTTTGTATTGGAATGTTGACAAACTTCAATGCCATTTTTCTCAATAAAATGTTTTTGGCTGATGAGCAATCTCTTATTTTGTCTAACTCGGCTATTTATCAACAGAATCCTTTGACATTTTCAGCATTTCCCACCAAGATAATGGGCTAGACTATGACAGTCTTAGATTTTAGATACAGCATTTGGATTACATGTAATATTATGATTTTGATGAAATGCTGACTTTAGAAAAATAGCAAAAATTTAAAAATTCATAAAAAATTTGTTTGGAAAGTAAAAAACTTAG
Source organism: Lamellibrachia satsuma (assembly GCA_033239005.1). NCBI lineage: Eukaryota > Metazoa > Annelida > Polychaeta > Sabellida > Siboglinidae > Lamellibrachia > Lamellibrachia satsuma. The sequence goes on along the minus strand of BSQZ01000049.1, from coordinate 170,270 downwards.
ACTGTCATAGTCTGCCCTTTTATGTATTCTATTAGTGTGCCAAGTTTGAATGAATTTGGTCAATCCGTTTTCCAGATACGTCCATCACGGTGAATCAACCCAAAATTCAAGTTGGGGCGACCCCACCGCCACCTAGTGGACATTTAAAAAATAAATAAATCTGTAAAATTGTTTTTATGTATAACTAATGTTATCCTAAAATCTCAGTAAGTTCGGTTGAAAAATAACGAAAGTAGAATCGAGGAGATCGCTGGTCCTAAGTCAAACATATATTCAAAGCATGTATGGCTTGTAAATGTGATGGGAAATGATTAACTCTACCCCATGTGTTGCATCGTAACAGCAGAAATGTATAATTTGGTCACAATGTTGTTTAGTGTAGGCAAGAAACAGCGCACCTATGTTTAGGGAAGGTACATAACCCGTCTGCAAAGCACATCACTCCGGGGACAATGCAGTTATATATACTGCATTGTCCCTTGTACATTGTCCCTTGTACCTTGTCCCTTGTACCTATGCCAGTGGAAGTAGAAGATCCCACACAGCGGTAAATGTGTAACCTGCCGTGAACTCCAACTCTCAAACCACACAAGTCACGACAGAAGCGTCCATGTCACGGCTCAGCTGATTCTGCCACATACCTCACATATATCTCACACATACCTCACACGAGGACGCGGCTGAATTGAATGAATGGACAGACAACTGAAGATGCTACTTTCCTGACATGCCTACAGTAAATGCTAAATTATGTTTAAAACATAAAATCACATCGAATGGTGAAACTATATCACGCCATATTACTAATAATTGCGTCGTTCAATATTACCGGTTACATAAACTATTACTTAGCAAACGTTAAACAAACACGAACCTTTTCCCAACAGACGTCAAGTGGCTAGCAGCCAGATCATTTCATCAGTACTTACAAGTTATTGAACATTCTTGCTCCTACCATTGTCAATACAATCGTCATTGTTCGTGCACTGATTAACTCTCGTGATTGAGGGGCATGTCATGGTGTAGGTGGCACGTATTTAGTGGGGGCGAAAAGCGAGGGTCACAACCCTGCTCACCTCGCCCTCTGGGTACTGACAGCTTCAAGCAGGCGTTTTGACACACCGGTGGTATGCCCTGTATACTGTGTAACGTGTATGCATGACATATTTTGTTATTGATCAGAAATGTTCGTATACACAAGTCCTTATAAAAAGTAGTTACATACTATTACGCAACCGGTGGTTACACCCCACGCGTTGGCTTAGTATTGTTTGTTGCTTGACGCAGACTCAGTATAAGGCGAAAGCTAAGGCAGCGGTATATTATGTAAAACACAGATACGCGTGTAACCTGTCATGGGCTCACTGATTCTAAAACATCGAAATAAGGAGTTATGGACCATATTTCTTCATAGACGAAACATTGGCTGACAAAAATATATTTACATGCAAATAGCACGATAGTGCATCAGGCTATTATAGTTGTTATATTTAAATTGGAGTTAACATATAAAATATACAGTCAGATAGCGTCGTGCGCTGACACCATCGCACAACCACGGAAAAGAAAATCGTTGCTAATCGTGCAATCGCGCAACAAGCAATAACAGTTTAGCAATGTACGCTTAGCACGTGTCCCGACATGTTCCATAGCGAGATTCCGTTGCATTTCACATGTCCACTTACCTAATTTACCATGAGCAATTTATCTTTAATCACTTTTATTATAATTTGTTTTCTTTTTCTTCTTATGTCGTCCACTTAATGTGATGACATGATGATTTCCTTCCATTGGTATCGGTTCTCCATTGCAGCTTGTACGTTTGTCCCGCTGAGGTTCGTGTCTTTCTCTACGATGTTTTGCAGAGTTGTTGTTGGTCCACCTCTTCTCCTAGGGCTAGATGAAAACATGATGAGTTATTATATTTAGACATACTAATTTACTGGAGATTTAATTACGTGACCGTCAAGAAGAACAAAATCCTACCAGATTCACATATTATAATTAAGTCTCCGAATATATGCGTTGGACCCACTTTCCCACATGCTTCGCTTCGCTCCCATCACGCAAGTCTGATTTGTGGTTAGTAATGACATATGAAAATTTGCTCACCTATTTCAAAACGGGCTCGACAGCAACATAAGTTCCTTAGATCACAAAAGTAGAGTCGTTTTACTGCCGCATTCGATTATACACAAAGAGTGCATGGCCGGGGTGCTAATATGATTAGAGAAAAAAGCGAACACGGTGAAAATGTGCATATTTCTTCATAGACGAAACATTGGCTGACAAAAATATATTTACATTCTAAGTTCGCCAGCAACGATGTACACAGAGCGACATGTCGCTTAACCGCCGCAGCTTCACTGCGTCTGGATCGCTTGTGATTAAGGGGTGTGTCTTGGTACAGCTTATGGTGACATTCTTGCTCTGGGTTGCGTGTTTGCGTCAATAATATTTACGGCCAGTAAATAGCATGATAGTGCATCAGGCTATTATAGTTGTTATATTTAAATTGGACATATAAAATATACAGTCAGATAGCGTCGTGCCCTGACACCATCGCACAACCACGGAAAAGAAAATCGTTGCTAATCGTACAATCGTGCAACAAGCAATAAAAGTTTAGCAATGTACGCTTAGCACGTGTCCCGACATGTTCCATAGCGAGATTCCGTTGCATTTCATATTTCCACTTACCTAATTTACCATGAACAATTTACCTTTAATCACTTTTATTATAATTTGTTTTCTTTTTCTTCTTATGTCGTCCACTTAATGTGATGACAAGATGATTTCCTTCCATTGGTATCGGTTACCCATTGCAGCTTGTACGTTTGTCCCGCTGAGGTTCGTCTCTTTCTCTACGATGTTTTGCAGAGTTGTTGTTGGCCACACAAACACAACAATGGTGTCTGTGTCTTGAGCTATGTTAGCCAAGTATTGTAGTGTACTGTCTAACAACACGCAATACGATCCATTACAAAGCGCAGCTTCATGACGTCTTGATCGCTACAATAGCTACACAAACACAGAATGGGCGTCTGTGTTTAGAGCCTTGTATTAGAGCGTTATTTTCGTCACAGCCCTCGCTAATGGATAATTGGATGCAGCGAAGAAAAAGTCACTTTGAACTTCTCAAACATAAACTTGTTTTGAAGTGTATGAGACACAACATAACGCTTTCAGTTTTCCACTGCATTAAATTATTGTGTAACAATAGTCCAGGTACACGATTAACCATTCCTCAGTGACAGTGGAACAATAGTCCGGGTACATGCTTTACCATTCGTCATGACAATGGAATAATAATAATCCGGGTATATGCTTTATGATTCGTCAATGACAGTGGAATAACAGTCCGGGTACATGCTTTATAATTCGTCGGTGACAGCTCTAGTGAGGGTATCGAGTGACGTAATTGGTGCGATGATTTCGGTTTGCTACGTTGGTCAGTCGTTGCATGATGTCATACTTCAGAGAAGGTTACCAAAGTATGAACATACGAACTATTCTGCCAGCAAAGTTTAAACGTGTTTGAAATGCTGGACCTTTCTCGCATTTAGCTGTTGCAGATGCTATGACGCGTATGGATTTTGGTCATATTATCTTAAACAAGTCAAAAGTTCGCCACAAATTGGAAAACCAACTGTGGTCCAGTTACACCCTGTGTTCTTAGGTCCAGTACGTAATATTCCCAGGCGTGTCTAAGTAGCGGCTCCCTGGGACAAGAAATAGTTGTTCGGAGCCAATGAAGGGGTCGGGTGAACCTCGTATACCTATTGCGTAAGTCGTATACCTATTGTGTCGAACACGTATTGCCGCCTACACGTATAGCTTCAGAGCACGAGTGCGTATCGCTTTACGTGAGCACTTTCTCACGAAACTTCTCTCAGGCAATTGCCCGATCTTATTTACGTCGCGTGATATCAACAAGGGTGTGCTAAAGAATTAGAGCGCTAACCACAGAAACGCCCTTCCAACGAATTTCAAACGATATCTACGGCATCTCCATTCGGCTGAATCTGACCAACGCCTGTGGGAAAATGTGTTAGCAACAGCTGCAGTCGGTTTGATGATCTTGATCCTACTTTCAAACCGGGGGTGGGGTGATCGGTGCGCGGGTGGGGTGGTGGGGGTGGCGCCGTAGGGTAGGGTGGGCGCAGTAGGTAGGGTGGGGGTAGTGGCATGGTGTTTATAACGTAGTACTCTCATTCCAGAGTACCGAGCTTCAAACTAATGTGCTGCCGTTTCGCAACTAGGACAATTTCGTTGATTCCACGTTGCCTCAGCTGTATAAATTACATGACATGAACGAATAGTATTCGCAGTAACTGCGCTATTCGTTCTGACTGATGAGGCCAATTTTAAGTGGACTTTAAAAACATTATATTTTAATCAACATTTTAACAGCCATATATATATATATATATATATATATATATATATATATATATATATATATATATATATATATATAAATATATATATATATATGTTAAAATTTGACTAAAATATATGTTTAATCTCTAAATATATATACCTCGACATTTCAAGGTATGCGTGAAGCACTGACCGGCGCTCCTATGCCGTCGTGTTGTCTGGCGCTCCTGTTTCGGCGAGCTCTGTCAGCCGGGTAAGACAAACGGTAGTTGAGTTATGTGCAAACAGGCACGACACACCCCAAAGGATCGACATGATACCGGTAGTGGTTAGATATATGGCCTATAAAACATTTGAAGGGGCAGGCAAGGTGAATGCCGTCAACTCGCCCGTCAATTCCGTCAACTTTAGAATGGAATATTTATGGTCGCCCGAGAGCGCAGTACATGACGAAGGTCACTATTTCAAACCAGAGGTTTTCTTTTTTGTTTGCTATATTAGACAACGTGTTGGGAATATGTGATAATTTATAAGTAGGCGGGTAGCAGTTAGACACACAAGATTCTTGTTGAAGTCAAGGTTTTAAAATCGTCGTGAAATGTAATGCGACTTGGGCGCTCCTAAGGACTGAATAGCGACTTATGTAGGAGCTGATATTAATTTTTTTATACGTAGTATTTTCGTACGTCTACGACTGTGTTTTGTAGGTTTATATGATATTCGGACTAATCCTGTGCTATGCTTGTTGTGAGACAAACTGACAGTGCACACCTGTCCAAGTCTAACACTGTCGACTGTATTATGTAGCTGCGACATTAACATGACGAATATATCTGTATTCACATTGTGTCCTATTATGTCCACATTAGTACATTAACCCGACAAGAGTTCACGACATGTTCACCGGGACACATACATGCCTGATTCTTATCTTAATTAATTTATTCAATGCCGACTGCGCCTTATCGAGCCCAGCCCATTTATGAATGACTTTCCGTTGCCACGGGCGATCACCGGCAATCGGGTGATCAACCGCAATAACGCCCAAGTTGTCATAATTCCTGAACACACGTTACGGTCAACGCCCGACACTGTACGACGGCTATATAAATCGATTGTTTATGACTGGACAGCTCACTGCAGCGCTGATTGTGGACACGTCTACAAGGTATCGAGCACTCGTCAGATCAGTTACGTTACAACACCACAATATCAACACGACCCAGACAAACGTCGCGTCTTTCATCTGTGTACTCGGTGAGTTTAGAAAGACCGTTCAAGAACGTGTATTCAAATAAGTAAATAAATAAATAAGTTTGTATACTGTACAATTTAACAAACATTCTCCCAGTTCAAAGAACTGATGGGTCGTGGCCAATGCTCGTACAATAGGCACCAACTATTGGCGCGATACCCAGTTGGCGTTTGCCGATTAACAAAAACAAACAGAATACTTTAATAATGAGTTTAGAGATTCAAGAACGTTTATTAAAAAATCAGTTATATATACTTCTATGTGAAACAACAAAAATAAAGGTATAATTGTTTATATTATATAAAATGATTTTACGATAAGAAGCGACCAGACTTTGAACTTTTAATCTAAAATCCCTAAAAAATCTAAAATCTGTAAAGGTATCGTGGATGGCATAATCCATTGGATAGACAAATAGGTAACTGACAGACAGCGTGTTGTAGTAGACGGGGAGGTTTCAAACAGGAATTTATATATATATATATATATATATATATATATATATATATATATATATATATATATATATATATATATATATATATATATATAGCAAAGTCCTGTTATTTGCAGATGACACAACAGTGTTTAGAAAGCATACACATGGTGCATATAAACGACATATACAAAACGATATAGACAAATTAGTTAAATGGACTGAAAAGTGTCAGATATTATTCATATTTTGGAAATGCACAACACACAGAACAAGAGAACATGGATGCAAACTATAGGGACAATCATAATAGATTAAGAGTAGTGTGGGATTGCAGATACAAAGACACATTTTGGGGTGGTTAGGATAAATGTATCATATAAGGAAAATATCTGAGTATCCTTCCACGCGAAATAATAATATTAATAATAATAACTAGAGTATTTGGCTGCATCATAAATCTGACCGCTCTCGCCATTCTGACGTGGTTTACAGTACTAATATATATATATATATATATATATATATATATATATATATATATATATATATATATATTATATATTATTGGTCTCCCGGAGATTTTTGCTCAATGGAAACAACTGAGAAGACAGCCACTAAATTTGTTCCAGAACTGGGATACCTAGTTATGAAAAGCGCCGAATAGAATGTGGTTTAACAACATTCCAGATTAAGAGATCAACATTCCAGATTAAGAGATCAACTAGAGGTTTTTAAGACATTTAATGGTTATGAATATATTGATAAAAAAAAATTATTTAAGGAAGATAGAAGAGTGAGAGGACACGGAGTAATGTTAGTGAGGGAACAGTGTAGATTAGATGCCAGAAGGTATTCATTCTCACAGAGGAAGACAAATGAATGGAACACATTATCTACAGATTGTGTAACACAGAGTAGCGTAAATGTGATTAAAAATAACTGACAATTTCCAGAAGGGCAGGTTACACACAGACGAATAATCGTTGGACACTCGATAAGCCAATGGTTTCCTTGCCTACTTTCCATCTGAGTTTGTTCTTGTTGTTTTTTTTTTTACGGTAATCTTGTTGAATCTTGTTAAATCGGGTTAGACCAATCGTGTTTGTTTGTTGCTAAAATTTGAATTGTTTGACAACGATATCCATACATACGTTCTTGAAGCTTATTTGTAACAAGCCTATGTAGTCTAATGTGTTTTGGTCACATAAATAAATGGCAAAAGCAGTAGCTTTCAATACGCTTCATCAGTTCGCTGGCCGTGTACGTGTGCACTTGACACCGATGCGTCATTGCCCTTAATGCTAATGCTAGTTCGGTCTTAGGAAATGCACAAATCAACATGCATGGGTAGTCACGGGGGGCGAAAGGTCGGCTGTTTTAGTGACAGAGCGGCGGAGTTTCACTCGAGAGGGCCGGGGTTCGACTCGACCTGCTACCTGTTCGAAACTTGAGCAATTTCGTTCACCCCGCATTGCCTGTGTCTTTCGGAAGAGACACCAAAAGCCGTTTGTCCCTTCTATCTGGCGTCTATGCCAGGGGAAATAAAATATATACGAACCCTTTCCCAACAGAGGCCAAGTGACTAGTGTCCCGCCCAGTTGGTTTGTGGTATGTCGAATTATGTTGTTGACAGGTGGCGCGAAAAGCGAAGGCCATAACCCAACACAATCACACTTGTTCACTTCGGCCTTTGTACATGTTGTGGCTAGCGGTACAAAGCCTACACCACCCTTTATGATTACACGGGGTGTGCCCTGTTAACAGTAAGCATTACTAATTAATAATAAGATGTACTTATGTGTGTAATACAGACATGCTTTGTATCGGCAGTTAACAGATTGTTTCAGTTCGATTACTTCGGCTATTTGACACAGTCAACGTTGAAGATGGCACATGATAAGCCAACGGTAGTCATTACATACCGTCACCTTTCCCGTAGGGGTGGATGGTGGTTGGTGAACCTACATAACCACATCTGTTCGCCTCGCCTCACCCGACAGTTTCAAGTAGGCGTTTTACGTACCTGTGGTACGCCCTGCATACGGCATAGCGCTGAAGCATGAACTATCTTACTATTGATCAGAACTGTTCGTGTGTAGTACACGGGCGCTTGCTATATATAGGCTATTGGCTGGTGAGTTCTATCTACTCAGTGGTTTAGTGTTGTTTGCTTACGCTTCGTCGCACATATACAATGTAAGATGGCGGACGATAAGGCGGCGGAATTCATCGTTACCTATCTGGCAAAAGTGGATGGTCGTTGGGGCACCTTTCCTGGTGATCTGTGGACAATCTGTCTCCACATTTGCCGATCTCTAGATGTCATTTGCGTCTCGTGGAAGTCAGGCATTGTCCTGTCTTTCGTGCTGTCTGTCCAGTACTTTCTCTGCCTGCCTCTCTTTCTCTTGACTCTCACTGTGCTTTGAAGGATGATCTTTGATCAAGGCTAGTAACCTCTGTTACCTTCTGCTTAGTGACCGTATGAGTATGCACACCCCATCCATTACCCACTCTAATTACTTTCTAGTCACATACTGTCCACATATTGACTTATGTATGTTCCAATTGCTTGACCAGTGTGCGCGTCTGTTGTAGTTAGACCCGCGAGAGTTCGGAGGCATGTGGCGGTGCGGCCTCCTGTTCGGGCTGCTTGTGGCAACTTCTGTTATCACGGTTCACTCTGAAGGTAACGTAATTAAGTTTAAGTAAATGTGCATTGTTCAACACAGACAAACCAGTGTAGCACCACGTGTTCTTGTAACATTATACAACCAAATTATGTGGCAGTTTTAAGAAATGAATTTTCCGTTTCGAATCTTTAATATCACCATTCATTCCACGCTTGTTTTAATACAGTATTATGTGTGTAACTCTGTAATAATTACCGATGTCTAAGGTGGACGACATATTTATGCCATACATTATCCAATGATTTGTGCAGTTGTGATTCATATAATTGATGCATGCTTTTTTCGTCAATATGACAATTCAGAAACTGTGGGCGAGAACAGTGGAGATTGTCCAGACGGCGTCTGCGGTGAGTCTTGTTTACAGTATTCGTCGTATAAGAGCACGAAGTATGAATATCTGGTCTGACAAGGCAGACATGTGCGGCGATCCATGGTAACCGACCTTTCGAGAGGAGATGGCATGACACGATGATTGTGATGGTATTGGTGATGATCATCGTTATCATCGTCGTCATCATCAGTGTCATTATCATTGTCATTTTCATCTTCATCGTCATCATCATTATATAAGTATATAAGAATACGCCACTACCGACTGCAGTTGGTGTAATCTGGGATCAACGTCCCCTTTCAAGGATCTGATATGATAAATCAGTGCGTCTTATTGATGATGCTTTTCGATTCACGACATCGCATGCTATCTATCTTGTCACGTATTATGCATTAAACACGCATATGCTGTGGCAGTCGACATTTTCATTGAAATCTGAGTTTAATCTCTGATGAAAGTTGTATTGATGAATAGTATTTGTTGCGCAGCATGCAACAGCGACCCGTGTGAGAATGGCGGCACGTGTAACGAAGAGGAGAACCCGTACACCTGCGACTGTGCCACCGGGTACACGGGGACTAATTGTGAAACAGGTGAGTGGTCGCTAATAGCTCCCTTTTACATAATGTGACCAAAAGGGCGGACATCGACACAAACAGCTGAGAGACAGCCGCTGATGAACGAGACCATCGGAGGCTGAGTATTCAGAAGGGCATCCGAAGTGGAGAAGAGAAACAAAACACATAATTGGCTGAGAGACAGCCGCTGATGACCGAGACCATCGGAGGCTGAGTGTTCAGAAGGGCATCCGAAGTGGAGAAGAGAAACAAACCACATAATTGGCTGAGAATAGGAATACCAGAAAGCAAAGGTCTGAACATCGTGCACCTTCTTGGCGCACTGCCTTCAATTGCAGCAATTGCGGCAGAGACAGCTGTGCCAGAGTGGGGCAGAGACAGCTATGCCAGAGTTGGGCAGAGACAGCTATGCCAGAGTGCGGCAGAGACAGCTATGCCAGAGTGGGGCTCTTGAGTCTCACGAGGCGATTCACAACACGTAGTTGACCACCTTGTTGAATACCACTGTCTTGGAGTGAGAAGGATGTCAACGACCAGACTAGATATTCGTGGAATGAATATTGAGTTGTTATTTTAATGAGTTTACGTTTCACATGCTTCGTCTATGTAAAACACACAAGAACATCGAAATGGACCTAAAAGTCCACCGTATGAGAAAACAACTATATAGTATACACAGCATTTCCGAAAGTGCTTTGTTGCTTATACAGCTTCATTTGTTTTTTTTTAAATAATACGTAACATATTACCTTATGTTGGACATTTATCTTAGCCATTCTCGTGTATCTTTATTTGCTTTGATTGTTACAGACATAAACAACTGTGAACCAAATCCGTGTCAAAATGGTGGTGTTTGCACTGATGCAGTGAATAACTACACGTGCGCATGCGTAGTTCCATACACTGGGACGGACTGCGAAACATGTGCGTACCACTTTGAACTATTGGTAGAAATATGCAGATTACCTATTTTGATAACTTTGTGACATTATGTATTGGTGATTTGGTATTGTAACTGCATTTACCATGTGCACAAAACGTAAACCCCCCTAAAGTCATGTGTTGGTTTGGTATCTACATTTTCTTCGAAATACGTATCAACTAATATTGATATGCAGTGTATGAAGACTGTACATTTCTATGAATGTCCATTTTACAATTACAACTGATCTCTCGATTGTTATCTAACTATGTTGGATTGTGATAGCAAATGTGTACGCTTCATTCCAGTAAAACGTACGTTCAAAGTGGAACTTTAACTTTCAGACGACAGCAAATGCACCAATAATCCATGCAAGAATTTCGGAACCTGCGTTGACACTGCAGAAGGTTACACATGCAGCTGTCCAGTAGGCGTCTACACCGGCACCAACTGTGAAACGCGTGAGTGCCGCGTTGAATGCTTGTCCATAGATTTTGACATAATATATACACTCAAATTAAAGCATTTCGAAATTGTCAGCAGGTTTCCCCACTATGCACACGCGAAAGTACATGCGTGTGTTTTTGTGTAGAACAACAGTCTTACTGGTCTAGTCAATATTTAACGTGTTTTTGGTCAAGTTTCAACATGTAATATGAACGAAGGCGCGTTGACATTATATGATGCATTTCCTGACCGCAGCAATTCCTATATGCACAATGCTTTTTTGCCAACATTATTTTCTTTTAGCGAATACCACTCATTGTTGAAGTCAATTTATACTTTGTTTGGTTTTATATAATTTCTTCGGTTCAACATATCAGTGATCATTTGAAGTAGATGTATACTCGTCAAATATTTGCATTGGAGAGAATTGCTATCATTCACGATTGGATATCGGACAGTGATACTTTTGACGCTGTTAGATACACTTCGAGGGAGCGACCCCATTTGATTAATTATGTCTTATTTACGTTTTTGCTCACAGCCACGCCCACCAAATTAACTTCTAGGTCTCGTGGGTCCGGCTTGGTCGTTGCACGCCTAATGACAATTTTATGATTCAAATTAATTCCTGCTTCAAGGGCGACCTCGGGCTCACTCAGTGGATGACATCACTATGTTTCAGCCACAAGCGATCGGCTGTACGTGTACGGAAACACTCACGACGACAGGAAACTCTCAGATGATCCATACCTGGCTTGTGACTATGGCCGGAAGTTCTGTTCCACCGGCTCTATTAGGATACCAAAGATGCAGGTCTTTCACGCCCAGTTCACAACAATGCAGGTATATATTTATATATATATATATATATATATATATATATATATATATATATTATATATATATATATATATATATATATATATATATATATATATATATATATATATATATTTATTTGTATATATATATATATATATATATATATATATATATATATATATATATATATATATGTATGTATGTATCATTATATTACTATAACTCACATTTTACGTTATTTAATTATTCGACTACTAGAATGCCACGATTAAGTATATGAGATTTCCTAATAGTATAACTCACTTCAAGAATATTGGCTTTCACTTGTTAAAATGTTGAATTGTGAACTGTCAGAATAAATACTCTCTCATTATTTTCATTTGTATATGTTGTTGTAAATGTACGCACGCATGCATGTTTACATACATACCTACCTGCATGTCTACATACATGCATGCGTGCGTATGTGCATATGCACGTACATAAGCCCGCACGTACGCAAGTACGCACGTATGCATTGGAATAATGTCCGTTTTATATCAGATCACAACGAATGGCTATGTGACGCTGGGTTCCAACTATCGAAGCCGAACACCCAACCTGTTCACGAACATGTTCAATCCGTCCAAGGAAGCCGTCCTGGATAGAACTGGATTCGCTATGTTTGCGCCAATGTGGTCCGATGTCAACGCGAGAGAAGGTAACGTCTTCTACCACGTCTACGACCAAGCCACGACCGGTTTGTCTGACGACGAACGGGCAAGAACAAAGCACGTCATGGCGAAGGCCCGTGTAGACGTGAAGAGGTATGGCGGCCGTGAGCTCTTCAACCCTACTTGGGTAATGGTCGTGACGTGGGAGAACATACTACCGCGAATGTCGTACGACCCCGAAAACGATAAGGTAATATGGCCTACCTATACCATGCGATGCAATCGTTCACTGCAATGTTTGTACATGTTGTCGAGTTAAATCCAATATCATATAGATAGACGGGTATACGATAGACGGGTAAAAATATGACGTCTGATCTACAACTCGCGGCCCCCGCACCTGAGTTCACTCAGCAGTAGCACTACACATGCACAGAACTAGGTGAAACTGTCTACAGACGACGGAAGGGCGCAAACCACAGTTATTTTCCCATTGGTGACAAATGCTAATGTTTTGTATAATTGAAAGAATACGTGACCATCACACATTCTAAAACGTAATGACACCGACTGGCAATATGTTGCCAATGTTCTGAACGAATTGGTAAAAATGACTTACCTCCTGCTCTTTTAATCATGTCGCAAACGCGCTTACCCTCAAAATGACCAGATTTCGCCAAATAGTTATTCGCCTACGGTGTTTTGAGAATGTCCCACCAAAATACCTATGTGTAATGCAACATCTCATTGCCAAAGATCCGACATTTTAAAAGGGGGGTGGGTGGTAGGTATCATATTGGGTACTTATTAGATGTGACATCGGCACTACGGTAGTTTCTGCTTAATGCCCGATGTGCTGTCTAACCCGTGTGTCTTCTTGCAGCCGAGCACCTTCCAACTGACGATCATATACGACGCTGCCAGTTGGACGACGTATTTGGTGTTTGGCTACGAGAAAACGGGCTGGGACACATTCTTTACGACGCGCAAAAGTACCATTGGGTATTACGTCACCCTACACGGAGTGGTCAAGAAAAAGGTAGCCTGGGTGTCGAATAGAGAGGGGTCGTTCACTATGGCAAACGTGCAGGGGAATACAGGTAAGAGAACGTATTCTGGCTTATCGAATATATCTTGTAATGAACTATTTCCAGGTCGATTTTTGAAGTTGTTAAACCACATTTCGTGCTAGGCATCATAATAAAAGTAGTCGTTTTACGAAGTGATGTTTTCACGTATCTTTACAATTGAACATAGATATAGCAACGTTTGTCTTCCGTGTTTTTACGAATTTGTTGTGCATCCACCGAAGAGAAAATACGGGAAAAGATATTCGCCAGGCGGCGCCACCAACGAAACTAATGATTAAACCTCATTGAAACATCTCCCGCCACGCGATCCCATGTATGACGGTCTCCCACTAATTGCGCGTGCTAACTTGGAAGCGTTCTCTACAGACGACATAGGACGCTACTTCTATCAAATCGCTGATGGCGCACAAACTGTCAACTACGACCGCAAGTGTGAAGAGTGGTATAGCAATCAGAACATGTTCGTCATCAACCTACAATTTACGTTCTCGCCGTCTTGTCCGTGCGATCGACGATTGGCCCGGTTCGACCGGCGGTGGCAGTGGGACAGGGAACTGGCAAGGACTGGGTCGCCGATGGAATGTTACTTTCAGAGATTCCAAGGTTTCACCACCGCTACTCAGGTAACATATATGACCCCTTAGCAAAAAATCTGTAAAATTATATGACCATTCTATAATATTTTAGAAATATATATAATTCTACAGATTATGTAGAAATAGTTTACGTCTACCACGTTTTCTATAAAATTTGCATATGTTATTATACTGTATACAACACTATGGAATACTACAAATTATATAGCTCTGTCCGCAAAGAATACAGAATATTTTATGAAAATTCTAGTTTTGCTAACCAACACAACTAGATTCAATTCTTCTGAGAAATAAGTTATAAACCCTTATCCCAAATATCAGATTAGACCAATTCCGCACACCTGCTGATTACATAAATTAATGCAGGGGAAACTAGCTAAAACTGGGTCTTTCATGGTTTGCCAGAGAAATAGACGACCGAAATGCTATAATTGTTGATATTTCGTCGATAGATAGGTGCTGCTACAAATATGCAAGCATCATGTATAGAGAATCTCTAAAGATGCCCAAAAACTGAGAATGGAACATTCGTACAGTAATAACATGTTTTGAATATAATAATATGAATTTGAAAATTACCGTCCTTATAAATCTGCTCAGTGACACCGTGCTTTAAGATCTTTACTTGCTACAAAGCAGTCGATGTCATGCTCAAATAAACAACTGTCTCGCATCATTTGAATCATATAATTTCAAACAGACAATCCACGAATGCCATACGACTGCCACATTATCGTTCTGCATTTTAACCCGTCATTCTTTCCATGTGTAGTATTGCTGCTACGACAACTTCTGGGGCTCCCTCGTCGTCCGCCACGACGGGACAGGAGGCCAGTTGTTCTCATTCAATCCCAAGTTCTACCGTTCGATGCACGATATACATGACTTGCAGCCGAAGAAGTGGTGTTGCGATTATTCCGATAACTGTCACTTATACCTCGCTGCAAGACCAGTCGACTACTGCTGGAACTATATTCCTCCGTGGTTTGGTGAGTAGCGTGTTTAATCAGTTCGTTGATGGGTAGCACAGTTGACTCTCAGCATAATGACTATCGATATAAGGAACACCAACTTAAAAGGGACAGTTCTGTTCTGGCAAGCACTGTTCTGTGTACCCATGGATATAAGGAACATCGGATATATGGAAGACGTGTTCATTATAATGACAGTCCATTATACGTTATGCAACTATATCCTCTAACGGATTCGTCAATTCAACCAGTAATACTCATTTATATTACCTACAATACAGTCATATCGTTTGAACAACTGCTTTACATATCAACAGGATGCTTAACATGTCAGCATAATTTTTAATTAATTTAATTACGTCACGCGGAAACAATTAATACTGTTTAATATGTCACTTTAAACAGTGTATCGCATTAACGCACTAAATTTATCATTATATCAACGTAATAAAGTTGAGCACCAGAGCTGTGTACGGTGACTACCGTGGCGCCAACTAGCGACTGTCAGTCTGATGAAGATAGTTCAACGCTGTCGAAACGATAAGAAGACAAACGGTAAAATTGACGAGTAAGACTGTAATATCTTATTAATGTTAATACAATGTTGATTTTGCGAATAGGCTGGATGTTCGGTGACCCTCACATCCGTACACTGGACGGTCACACGTACACGTTCAACGGACTCGGCGAATACGTGCTTCTGGAGACGACGGAAGGCAACTTCACCTTGCAGGGTCGGACCACGAAGGCACTGGACAGCAATGGGGACGAGATGAAGGCGACGATCTTCAATGCCTTTGCGGCACGCGACGCTGCGACGGACATACTCCACGTGCAGATGAACGACACCCGAGATGGTAAACCAGATACTGCATAACTTCGCTACGGTTAAAACGCCCTTCTCAATTGATGTTCTTATAATAAAAGTATGTAGTGCTGAGTAGTGAGAACTTACTGTGACGTTAGATCGGGTAACATACGAAAGTGTGCATAGCCTTCTGTATATAGACCTGGACCACTTTGATAATTTTTTCGCCACATTTTGACCGGATCCGGTAAAAAGTAATTTCACAGTTTGCCCCATGATTTCGCCAAACATGAAAAATATATACAGACGAGCTAGCATATTGTAGTGGACACTAGATAAGTTTGATTTTGTGTACAATACTGATAGAACGAGACGACCGAAAACATTGAAATGAGGAAGAGTTTTTAATAAACGTTTCTCCGAATATTATGCGTGATTTTTCTTTTTTGACATTTCCTCGTGAATGTTACTGATTGCCTTATTTCAATGCATAGGAATTGCGAACTTGTGTAAGTGGGGTATTCGCTGGTTCGATTGGACAGTGTTTGAATGAAAGGTGATCGTTGAGCCGCTCAAAATAATACAAATTTCTGTTGTATTTAACAGGCCTAATAATCTACGTTGGCGACGAGGAAATCACCGACTGGTTCAACTCCGCTAACAACAGCGACGAGAAGTCGTACACTGGAGTAGAAGTGTCACGAAAAACGGATTCGTCACTCGATATAGCCTTTGAGTCAGGTACGTTTGGACAGTTATCTTATACCTTTGTCAAAATGTGTACCGTGGCAATAACCGAGATACAAATACACGCATCAACTCTCCATAAATCATTGTATCGCGCCGAAAGACTATAATAGTAATTAGGTTGCTAATAACAACAATAAAGTGCTCGATGTGTTTGCTTGCTCACTCTGTCATTGGTCTCAACACATATTTTAATGAACACGAAAGAAATGAAAAAGACCTGATATGCGAATTAACAAATCAGAGATCATGAGATAGAGATTGACGTTTGATATTATTGATTTTGGTTGTAAAAATATTGATAAAATAAATGTTTTTGAAGCATACATAAAGGTAGAAAGACCGATAAATCAATTGCTCCTTCCATTCACCACGAGGAGCTGACAGCTTTAGCTGATCGTCTCGTTATTATTAATTATTATTATTATTATTATTATTATTATATTAGTGTCATTTTTAGTTATTCGGTAGGGCATCACTCCCAAATGTTGTGGTTCGCCAGCCACAGAGTGGCGCCACTAGTCTGACTACTTTTATGTACCAAAGCGTCGAAGTATATTATCTATCCTTATAACTAAATATGATCGTAACCACTAACCATGGATCCACATGTCAACTGAGCATCACATGTTGTCAGGTTTCCTGCTCAACGTTGGTCTGAAGGCTGGACAGCTGGACATAAACGTAGGCGCTCCAGCCGACTTCACGAACAAAACGAGGGGTTTGATTGGCGTGTTGAACCGTGACCCCAGCGATGACCTCCTGCCAGCCAATGGTAGCGTCGCGGTGAATGTGAGCGAGAGCGAGAGAACTATTTTCTACGAGTTTGGAGAAACATGTGAGTTTGAGGCAACAATGTTGGAAGTGGAGGTAGCTTTCGTGATGTCATTATTAGTTTGAGGCAACAATGTTGGAAGTGGAGGTAGCTTTCGTGATGTCATTATTAGTTTGAGGCAACAATGTTGGAAGTGGAGGTGGCTTTCGTGATATCATTATTAGTTTGAGGCAACAATGTTGGAAGTGGAGGTAGCTTTCGTGATATCATTATTAGTTTGAGGCAACAATGTTGGAAGTGGAGGTGGCTTTCGTGATATCATTATTAGTAGTAATATCAATGATGATGATTATGATGGTGATGGTGGTGATGATGATGATAATAACAATAATAATAACGATGGTGATAATGATAACAATAATTATATCCAAATATAGTTTATTATAACAACGTATTAATAATCAATTACATTATATAAAGAATACATTAATATATCCTTTGCAATATTATAATCGAAACAACTGCAAGTTAGTGTATTTTATTCTAAAACTCATTTCCTACCCTCTGACTTGCCATTAATCAATGTATACAATTAAAATATAGACAAAATAATTGTATGTATGCTCGAAATGTCTACTTGAGATGTGATGTTTTTCTCAGGGCGCATCCAGGAGACTGACTCGTTGTTTAAATACATCGGCAACGCCACATTTGACAGTGTTAACCCGGCGAACTTCGAGCCAATCTTTATGGAAGACGTTCTTGCGAACATGACAGATACCGAGAAACAGCTAGCGAACAGTACTTGCCAGGGCAACAACATTGAATGCATGTTCGATTTGCAGGTGACCGGTAAGAACAATACATTCAGTAAATTAGTCAATACCCATCGTATGAAACGTACTGTTTTTTTAATTAGTACGTATATAAGATAACGCTAAAATTAACGGCAATTGGTAAGAGGAATGTTGTATGCTCGTGTAAAAAATGCACATATCGGGAAATTGTTTTCTTTCGTTTTGTTTTCATGTTGAACTTAGCACGATAAACTTGACATGATGAACTTAGCATGATGAACTTGACATGATGAACTTAGCATGATGAACTTGACATGATGAACTCTGTTCAAAGACTCTTTTATTGTTTCGCTGTGGAATGACATATAACGTGATGGGATTTGTCCACTATATTGATTATATTATACTATTCAAAGACAACACAGACTGATGTGATATAGTTGTTAACTTAAAATATACAAACACTGTCAGTTGTCTAACTGTAGCCGTTGATTCTAGGCAAAGAAGAAGTTGCTCAAGCAACACTGGAGTTCAACTCAAAAAGCACCAGAGACGCTGACACCATAGGTAAGCTTGAAAGTGAAACACAAATGATACATCGACCGTGCTGTGTCACTGGCGAGAATTTTGGAGAAACTAACTTTAATGCAGCGTCTCGAAAACACGTGTCTCGTTTTTTACATTGATTTTCTATGACGTCCATCATATAACAGGACCGAGTATTTCACGAGGTTTATCGAAATGCATGCATCGAAGCTATTTCTTTATTAAGAGTCGGACAGTTGTCATGCACTTAACGCGCACCTTCGTGTGTCTGTCAATGCCGTCGCCATTTACGAGGTCTTCAAGCGACGTTTTCCCGACATTCAGTATGCACTGTACTTTCTCGGCTGTCGTCATCTCCCCACTGGTTGTCTGCCTCACTTTTCCGTGACGACAATGTGTCCATCGTTATCGTTATGACTACTCAACGACAGTGTACATTAGATCAAAAATATTTAAATATAAAATATCTTAGATGACGAAACTTTAGGACACCATATCCAGCATGTGCCTTGTATATACAGCTGAATTTGCATGTCATTTTCCTCTAGTTCCCGTGGATGGCAATCTCGCTTAATGTGATTAAATTATCGGGGATAACATTACTAGGCGATGATATGAACATTTAACAGGAGTGATGGTCTACCACATAAAAACAGATATTCCAGAAGGTAACATTACTAGGCGGTGATATGAACATTTAACAGGAGAGATGGTCTACCACATAAAACAGATATTCCAGAAACGTGTTACAATATGACAACCGTGTGTCGTAGCATGACTCTGGTTCGCCCATTACACACACGCCGACACTACACGGGCTGTTTCAGCTAACAGAGTTCCAAAGATCACTGTCGATGCCGTGTTCAACGTAACCGTTGGCACAGAAGCGACATTAACCGTGACCACGTCTGACGAAGACGGAGACTTAGTTACGTTGGCACTAGGGACAGATCTCCCTCCTGGCGCAGCCTTCAACGCCACAACAGGCACCTACACGTGGACACCAGCCAACATGGACGCCGTCAACATAACGTAAGACCTTTGACTCGTACAGTTCGCTGCAGTAGATCATTGATAATCGACTACTGCAGATCATTACTCAATATACCAAGTGTTTTAGAGTGACACGTGTACACGAATCCCCTAGTCTGCTCTCGCGAGACATTTTCATATATCACATTTTGTCTGGCCAATACAAAAATCCATTGCTTCATTGTCTATATTCTGCATACAACACCACCGTTTATGTTTTCTCCTTATTGCACATCTGCAAATCCCTCGCAGTCAGCAACACCCTATTCTAGGACATATGTTCCTTTGCTCTATATAGGGCTTATGTGTTTATTTAATAGCAAAACGTAAAAAATAATTGTTATTTGTAGCATGACCCAGTATTAGTAGTATATATTACAGCGGGTAAAACAACAACAGCATTTGCTATTTTCATTTGATTGTAACCAACGGTGGAACACTGTAGATGTATTATATAATTATCGCTGATATTGCTATTTATGCTGTTAATTGGTTACAGATTCAATGCTACCGACGTAAATGGTGGCGTCGCTCCGACGGCTGTCGTCTCCATTAGTCTGTGTCACTGCTCGGGTCACGGTACCTGTCTCTTCAGCGACCTGGCCGAGGGACAGAAACGGCAAGACACTTTCAGAATTGTCGCGTGCAATTGTGACGTAGGATATGCAGGTAGGACCACGGAGACGCCAACTTATGACATTTCTGATTGAATACAGTTACTTGGCGGACAAAAACACCACACGTTCAACTATGCTTATTGGCGTCAAACTTGACATCGTTTTTAAATTACAACGGGAGGGGGGCAATGTATGATCCCCAAGGGTTTCTCGTGACAGATTTTGTTTACCATGACATTATTTTCAATGTATTTTTACAGCTGCTCGTGGAAAGTCTACCGTTCTTTTGTTTTATGAAATGTCATGATAGGGTGATTTTGTTTTACACTTTAAGATCGGTCGAATTTTAGTGAATATCGGAGTTAATGCAAACATTTCCTATATACAAAATCCAGATTTTTACCACCTATTTCAAATGAACGCCAAACAAACACTAATTAAGATATATTAATTATGTTTGTCACGTTACTTTCTGAAGAAGTGAACATTACATTTTAACGAAACGTTTGTCAATCAGCCACAATTTGACCCAACAAACATAATGTGCTAGATTAAGCATAACAATTAGCCATCACTCACAACCATCGACCGTTTACATATAGGTAGATATCTTAACTGAAAAATGCTCTGTTGTATAGTGTTTTTGCTAGATGGTGATATCAGATGGCTTTTGTGGCCCCGATTACCCTAAACACGCGTACATCAAAGTGCTAATTGGGACAGGTGCGGAATTATCTTTAAGCACATTTACAGGTAGCACATGTTCTGAGGATTTCGATGGTTGCGCCGACAACCCGTGCACCATGAAAACCAACTGTTCTGACTTGACGCAAGCCGAGCACGTTGCACAGAACAAGGCATTCACTTGCAGCGAGTGTCCTGCCGGCTATGCTCTCGACGCGGACATCTGTGTCGGTAAGTGATACAAAGGTCACGTGGAGGGAATCTCACTATTAGATTCAATATTTAACAAGATGTAACAAGATTGCCATCGAAATAAAAAAAAACTGATGGCAGGTAGACACTGAAACCACTGGCTTGTTGTCGAGAGTCCAACATTTTCATTTATTTATGTGTAATTTACATTTTTCATTTATATTATGTGTAGCCCGATGTTATCAGATATCTGAAAGTTTTATTTTTTAAATTTCCCACTGCTGTATCTGCATGTGTGTGAACAACGACTGTTGCTGTGACTACAGACGTCGACGAGTGCTTGAAAGCTACCCATACCTGCCTCGACAACCAACAATGCAAAAACACTGAGGGCAGCTACAAGTGTGTCTGCAAGACCGGCTACAGGGTGGACACCGACAAGAATTGCATTGGTAGGTGGTCATCTGATGTCAAAGATGATGTAGTTTTGATCTTTTGATATAACGACATTATATATATATGTATATATATATATATATATATATATATATATATATATATATATATATATATATATATATATATATATATATATATATATATATAAACAATGTTTGGTGTTTAAGTGCCCTGGTTTCTCTATGTAACTTACCAACTGACAGGGTCTATCTTGAAGCATACATATAAGGGCCTCAATTACCTTAACCTACATTGTATACTGATGGGCATTAATATGTATATCAATATATTGTTTGTGGTATACTTTGAAGATATTGACGAATGTTCCGAGAAGACGTCCACTTGCCAACAGTCTTGCACCAACACCGCAGGAAGCTTCACCTGCTCTTGCTACGACGGATACACGATGGACTCGAATAAAAACACTTGCACTCAAGGTTCGTGTTCGAATTCTTCTTCTGTTACAGCTTTGGCCTCTCTGCTCAGTGCCGGATTAACAACGTGAGCGCCCGGTACAAACGCGTTGTGGGGTGTTTGCTGAGTGCGTGAAAGACGAAGTTCGAGACGAGTGGTGTTGACCATGAATGTGGTGTTGACTATGAATGTGGTGTTGACTATGGACGTAACCGTATCGCTTATTCAACTATGTATAAGCGTAGGCATTCACATATTGTTGTCGACGATCGCATACAAGCATAGGTACAAGAATGTAAAAGCGTATGATGACAAAAAAACAGCG
Organism: Lamellibrachia satsuma; assembly: GCA_033239005.1. Classification (NCBI taxonomy): domain Eukaryota; kingdom Metazoa; phylum Annelida; class Polychaeta; order Sabellida; family Siboglinidae; genus Lamellibrachia; species Lamellibrachia satsuma. The sequence continues at coordinate 147,696 of BSQZ01000049.1, read as the reverse complement.
TACAGTGGCATGCAAGAATTACAGCATGTAATGACATATTAGTAGAGTAGAGTAGTAGAGACCCCACAGGTACTCTTGACAGACAAAGAGACAAAAAGTGAATCCAAATACTTTCCATCAAACTAGTTACCAACGGTTCTACAAATGTGATCATGTTAATAGTCAGATCTGATTGTTTATATGTTGAACATTCTCAAACATTAATGAACTGTTTGCGCGTTTTGGCAGCACTGAAGGCCAACGAAATTGTTTTATGTGGGGCCTCGTTTTGTTGGGACCTGCTACGGGTGTACCAAGTTTCATCTGGCACTGTCTGTGTTTGTAATACCACGTGACTAGAGCATTTTCGAGCTGGGTGTATTCGCACCATTGGTGGGGTAGACATAGATACCACCACTATGCGAGTCCACGACAGGTGACACCCCCCCCCCGTATGGGATATTTTACTTCCACTACCGTGTACACTAGGTAGACGGGACCAACGGTTTTTAGTGTCCCTTACGAATCACACAGGCAACACGGGGTTAGCGAAATTGCCAAAGTTTCAAAACGGCAACTGGTGGACCCGAACCCCGGCAGTAGGTGCACTCGAACCCCGGCAGTAGGTGCACTCGAACCCCGGCAGCAGGTGCACTCGATCCCCCGTAGTAGGTGGACTCGAACCCCGGCAGCAGGTGGACTCGAACCCCGGCAGCAGGTGGACTCAAACCCCGGCAGCAAGTGGACTCAAACCCCGGCAGCAGGTGGACTCGAACCCCGGCCGCAGGTGGACTCGAACCCCGGCAGCAGGTGGACTCGAACCCCGGCAGCAGGTGGACTCGAACCCTCGCTGTAGGTGCACTCGAACCCCGGCAGTAGGTGGACGCGAACCCCGCCAGCAGGTGGACTCGAACCGCGGCAAAAGGTGGACTCGAACCCCCGCAGTAAGTGGGCTCGAACCCCCGCAGTAGGTGCACTCGAACCCCGGCAGTAGGTGGACGCGGACCCCGGCAGCAGGTGGGCTCGAACTCCGGTCACCTCGAGAGATAGTGCGATGCAATAACCGCCGCACCACCTTCGCTGTGTACACATGTGTTGGTGTTTTGTTTCAGGATGCAGGTAAACTGAGAGGCCGGGCGGATGTTTAATCATCATTCCGTATGTATGCCTATATGGCGTTGCTTTTGAATCTACCTATTTTATTTCACATTCAGATCAGACTCTCGCGACTAAGTGTTCCAACGCAAATCTCGACTGCAAACACGGATGCCGTTACAGGGCCGGTTCAACGTCTCAAGTGGAATGTTTCTGCGAAGACGGCTACTCCCCTGGCGGTACAAACAACAATGAATGTGCTGGTAAGGAACGCAGTGTGGTTCTCGGCAAGAAAAAAGCATGCAGTTAAAGGACAACGTTTAATCATTTTTATCAAAAAACATCGCAATGTGCGTTATTGTTGGTGCTGTGTATTCTTTGGTGACACAACCGTTTATCGTGGATACTCGATTGTTCTGCACACAGATTGTCGTTGTTAATTTCGAGAAGCCTAAGTTGAAAGTACATGTACCTCTATGGGTTGTGCTGTTGTTAGTTCGACCAATTTGGAATAGCGGAGTAGATGGCATACTACTATAACGCGTGTTGTGAGAAAGCGTTGGTTACTTCTTGTGAAATTAGCACTATTTTGACACCTCGCTGTTGTACAGATATAAACGAGTGCACGGCAGGAACGCACGCATGCGAGGCCGCGTGCAGTAACGACGTGGGCGGCTACACGTGCTCATGCAAAGCAGGCTACACGCTCAACGAAGATCGCCGCACGTGCATACGTGAGTAGCACCATCTGCCTACCTCCCTCCATGTTTGTCTGTCTGTCTGTCTGCATGTCTGTCTGTCTACTGCGTGTGTCTGCGTGTGTCTGCGTGGTTCTGCGTGTGTCTGCGTGTGTCTGCGTGTGTCTGCATGTGTCTGTGGTGTGTGTGTGTCTGCGGTGTGCGCCTGTGGTGTCTGCGTGCGTGCGTCTGTGCGTGCGTGCGTGTGTGTGATGAACAATTAATAACTATATTATTATTATATTCTTAATGTTATTATTATCTCTATATTATTATACTCATGTACATATATTTCGATAGTAATAACTTGTCAGTTCGTTGTCACATGTGATATGCAGCAGTGATAGATTACATGTAATTAATATTCTGGTTATATACATTTATCCGGCCCGAAGCCTAATGTAATCTAACTAGTTGTGTGACACTAGTTCTTACGTTTGTATTTACTACACATATGTTACTATATGGTAAAATATAGTCTTATATAGTCTAAATTACTCTTGAAATAGTACACAATGACGGACTGGTGATGACTATTTTGGTTGGGGTGTAGTAATAATGATAATTATTTTAAATAGTGTCACTGGAAAACGGCTTTAAGCCAAGTGACAACCATGCAACATAACATATTGAAAGCGTTCAGATATAGTGTATATTTGTTTTCGGTTTTTGTACGTGTTATGTTGTTAAATAAACTTAATTACTTACTTATTATATATACGGGTTAACGCAGTGCCATAGTTATGTAAGGCTGCTAATTATCGACAGTTACTTTAACGCTTACATACGATGATGCACATGACTGATGCTAACCACTGTGTTTGCAGCCTGTCGGTACGGGGTTTATGGGGTTGGCTGTCTAACTTTGTGTGATTGCGAGCACACGAATTCCGCTTGTGATCCCGTCATCGGATGCGTATGCTCGCCCGGATACCGCGGAACGAATTGCTCAGAGAACATTGACGAGTGCGCAGAAGAGCATCCGTGCGACGCCAACAGCACGACCTGTGTCGACTTACTGGGCACATACCGCTGTGACTGCAAGGAGGGCTTCAGCAGGTTCAACGACACTAGTTGCGAGGGTAAGTGGCACTGGACAGGAAAAAATGGTAGAATTTAATTACGAGTGGGCTTAGTAATGGTCAGGTATGAAATATGTCGTTCTTTGGATAATGCTATTTACTGGAATTATCTAATTAATTACGTCACAACCAGTGTAACCAACAACAGGACGTACGTTCGACGGACCACATTGTTGGGTGGCGCCATCTGGGTATATTGCAGACTCACAATCTTTCCATTAATTTTTGATAGACAATTACACGATTCGTGTTCTATCTACAACATAGCACTGATGTTTTGGTTGTTAATGTCAACAACATTAAGGGGAGATCAGGCATGGCTAAGTCGTTCAATACTGTGGTATTTATGATGATCAGAGCAATGGTGACGTGTGTAACAATGGTGACGTGTGTAACAATGGTGACGTGTGTAACAATGGTGACGTGTATAACAATGCACAGTAGATACATCTCAGATTATTTCTTTTTCAGATTCGTCGAAGAGAAACGGAGGTAACAGCAGTTTGTTTGCATTTCTAAAAAATTACTGAGCATTCTTTAATTTATTCATAACTTAGAATTTAATTATTATACCAACGAGCTCTAAAAAGGGTCGGCGTGTAAATAATGTTTACGTTATTTTAATATTCCGTAGATTCCACAGCTAATTCAGTTTTGCCGAATCACACATACCTTTTATTGTACCATAATTATTATGTTTGTAAGATGAGCATGCAAGAGAGCGGTATAATATCAACATCAGAAGCCAATATTTTAGTTACGAAGATATAATTTTAACTTCACTAATTGTGATAATGAGGCTGAAAAGAAAGAAAACTTAGTGTATGTTATTCAGTCTTATGATTAGAGTGGGAATAAATAATGATAATAATGCTAATAATGATGATAATAATGATGCCAATACTGATGGCAATACTAATAATAATGGTAATAATAATAATAGTAATAAAAATAATCACTATTATTATTACTAATATTACTACAACAAACATGGTATAAATGTCGACATACAATTCACTGCTATGTCGTGTCTCCCTTTGCCAGGAGTGCCGGTGTTGCTGCCCATCGTCCTCGGCTCTATCATCGGCGTCGTCTTCATCATCCTCTTCGTCCTCGTCATCGTCCTCATCGCGAAGAAGGTCAAGCAGCACTCAACCGAGTCGTCTGTGGAAGACAGCAATGCGAGTCACCCCGTCGGCGGCAACTGGCACCGCCCAGACCGGCTGTTCTGGCAGACGACCGGTGGCGAGGGGATGAGATCGTTGCCCAGGGTCACCCGGGTCGAATACGCGAGGATGAAGGCCAACAGCGCGGCGATGGCGCCGTTTGCCACTGTGAGTATAACAACTCAATTCGTCAAATGACTTAGCCCAGGTTTATGGATGTAGCAATGTGTAATGTGTTTACAGGTTTCTACGCTGTCGGTTTGCTATTTGACTTTTGTTTGAATCGTCGAAAGGATTTTCGTCGTTAGATCGGGCATTTTAATAATAATAATAATCACAACAAATACGTTATTTATATAGCACCTGATCACATAGTGCTCTATTGCGCTTTACAATACAATTATAATACAGCTAAACGTAAATAATACATTAATTAAGAACAATGCAATTAAAATTCATACATCAAATTAAACAGCTAAAAATACAGGATACATTTTAAATTTCAGCGCATTACAACTAAAGCGTATACATGGAATTAAATCATAATTTAAATGATAAATTACATTAAGAGCGATACAATTATAAGTAACAAATGGGATTAAATATTAAAATGATAAATTAAATAAATAAAGGTATACAAGGAATTAAAAAAGACAAAATAATACTAATAAATATTGAGTAAGATTAAATCCGGTAAAAATACCATTCTATCTTGTATATTCCTGTCGGAAAAGGAAGGTCTTTAACTGCCGTTGAAAACTGGCGCAGCTGTCAGAGTTTCTAATGTTAGCGGGCAAGCTGTTCCAAAGCTATCCATGCTTTCACAAGTATGAATAGCCTTGTGAATTTGACTGAAAGACCAATAAAGCATCCAGGGTAAACGTTATTTTCCTCCTTCATATGTGAAGAAGATTTTTTAGTATGTCGTTAATTGCAGCAAAGCGGTCTTTGTGTATGTCATAAAACTTGTTTATAGCCATACACATATCGCCAGTGTTTTCGGGGGATGAGATATATTACGATAGTAACTTGTGGTGTACGGATATTACATTTTAACCAAATACTAATATATTCAGTGTCAAAATATTCCGTAAACCAACCATTCAGTTTATCAATGAAAATGCCGATTTTCATTGTACATGTCGTTTTCATTTTGTAGGATTGGAGCATCTTCCGAAATTTCTCTAGACAAGCGAGACAGTTTCAGCAACAGCCGGACTTGCTACATCGACGATTCGAGGAACACGAATGAGTAAGTGCAAATTGTACCCTTGCCCAATTGTTGACAAGTTAAGCCATTACTCTCATGAGTAAGCAACCTATGAATGATGATATTGTCATGTACGTTTCTGGTTTACAACACTTAAACTAATGTATGCACAAAATATAGTCACATTTAACCGGTTCACACGACGAAGGCCAACTATGAATTATGAACTATGTATTTCATACTTTGTAATGTCTTTCATACTTTGGCTATGTTAAAGGTGCAGAGTCTGCCATTGTGCTTTATAATGTCACCGTTATATGTTTAATTTGAATGTTTCGACTCGAATATCACGTTTACGTTGCATGTTGAGCGACGACGTCGAGGTCGATATCCATAAGCAGATAACTGTTGAATTAAAATAAATTGTGATTTTCTACGGCACATTTTGGCGGTCACGATGCTAAAATAGATACAGTTTACATTGCATAACGCGATGTTACGATAAAGCGACTTTATACCTTCGGAAGGCTTGGGAATGCTTACGAAAATTGAAATATATGCGTGCGTGTATGTATGCCAGCATGCGAACTAGTGCGTGTGTATGTAAAATATTTTGCATTGTCCATTTATCATTGCAGACAGCTGACTTATGAAGAAATGAGGTCAACGATGCGCCAAGGAATCTCCGACAACGATATGAAGGTGCTACTGTCTACACAGAGCTGTAGTAACTACAGCAGCGGTCGGAGTCAGAAAACAAACCACCACGCTTAGCAAAGATATTAATAGTGTGTCCTTTCAAGAATAAACTTCACACGCGTGCGGTGAAACGGACTATTTAACTGAAGTAACGCCCACATTTGTGTTTTCGTATGAAGGTTTGGGCACGCTTTGGTAAACAATACGTTCATTGTACATTTTATACTTTACTCAAGACGGGGGTATTGGTGGAACTATGTGATGTACTGGTGCGGATACAATATATTATGCAGGATATGATAATAGCTATATACATTTACTGAGCATAACTGGTATTGTTACGGTAGTAAGATACCGAATCACATTTTAACGTTCTCGTGTAACAGTAACACAGTTACTTAACAAACGTAACATATACTGACTTTGTAACCCAATATTTATGTGCTTGTTTGGACCGGGTCAAATTTGTTTTGATAAGTGTTCTTCTTGTTTAGAAAATAATGTGGTATGGATGTTCAAAACATTCCCGGTGAAGTTATGTTATGTTATGTTGATTTATATTATGTTATGTTGCGTTATGTTATGTTGCGTTGTGTTATGTTATGTGCCATTGCGAAACCAACATAAGCGCAACTGGTTTGCGTTTGCAAATGTTTATGTACGGTAGAACCTGTCTAAAGTGGTCACACCATTGACTTAGATAAAGTTGCTTGACATGTTTACAGATCTGGCAAAGCAAACCTTGATTGAATTGACGTTTTCTAGGGTGGCCGTCTCCGACGGGTGGCCGCTTTGAGGGGTTCGACTGAATCGAACACAACTCCCCGTTGTTAGTGCATTTAAAACGTACCCAATTCTAATTCCGCCGTATTTTTTACGTTATGAGGTTATTCTGCTATGATTTTGATATGATGGGTATGTGCGACTATGATCTTGTACTTGATTTGTATATACTAAGCCTATATATGCTTAAATGTATCATTAAATTTGCATAAACATTTAGACGCCTGCTCTACATCTGTCAACTCTACCTGAAGATAACTGGAATTTAATCAGATGTGTTGAAATATTAATTTCGTCTATACGAAATATTTGTATTTGTTTGTAGTGGCGTATTTGGGTGCATTGGGCCGTGGTCCCCTTTGGTTATTGTTTTCGACACGGTAGCATGACAAAATATTGGGTAACAAAGCTTGGCCTCCTTTGGCCCCCCTTTGTGATATCCTAGATACGCCACAATCTAAAAGAAGCTATGAGCAAAAACTGGCGTGTAACATAAAAAATGACAACAAGAGTTTTTATGCATATGTTAGGAGTAAACAAAACGTACAAGACAAGGTTGGACCTCTAGAAGACAGTGCTGGAAATATAATATCACAGGGGTTTTTAATGGCGGAAGACCTAAATGGTTACTTCAGTTCAGTGTTTACCAAAGAAGATATTAATTCATTACCAGTTGCTGATGCTAAATCTCAGGGGGCTAAATCTGACTATTTAGGTCCGTTAGTTGTAATTCCAGAATTGGTAGCTAAGAAAATAAAAGCAATGAAGGATAACAAATCACCGGGAGTTGATGGGATTCCTCCAAAATTACTAATGGAAACAGTAGAACAAATCAGTATACCACTTGCAAGAGTATTCAACTTGTCATTAAAAGAGGGAGTTGTTCCGTTTGAATGGAAAGAAGCAAACATCATACCATTATTTAAAAAGGGTTCGAGAAATAAGTCAGAGAATTACAGACCAGTGAGTTTAACGTCAGTGATTTGTAAATTATTAGAAAGGTTAATTAAAGACCATATGGTGGACTTCCTCGTTAAGCATAAATTATTAAATTCATCTCAACATGGATTCCTTAAAGCGAGGTCATGCTTAACAAATATGTTATGTTTTTTGGAAGAAATCACTAAGTGGATAGACGTGGGATCGCCAGTAGATATTATCTACTTAGATTTTCAGAAAGCTTTTGACAAAGTGCCACATCAAAGATTACTACTTATATTAAAAGCCCATGGTATCGGGGGTAGCATAACTGACTGGATAGAACAATGGCTGACTGACAGAAGACAACGAGTTGTAGTAGATGGAGAAGTTTCAAATTGGAAATCGGTTTTGAGTAGGGTACCTCAAGGATCAGTATTAGCACCTATATTATTCTTAATTTATATCAATGACTTGGACGACAGTATAACAAGTAACGTACTGAAATTTGCGGATGACACAAAACTGTTTAGAAAGGTTAGTACTGATGGTGATAAACAACATTTACAAAACGATCTAGACAGATTAGTGAAATGGTCTGAGAAATGGCAGATGCTGTTAAATTTTGGGAAATGTAAATGCCTACATACAGGACATGGGAACTTGAATGTAAACTATAAAATGAGAGATACTGTTCTGGGTACTACTGTAAAAGGAAAGGACTTAGGAATTACAATAAGCGCTGATATGAAAGTTTCAGAGCAGTGTGGTATTGCAGCTTCAAAGGGTAATCAAATTCTTGGATTGATTAGAAGAAACATAACATACAAGGGAAAAAGTTAATTATACCTCTTTATAAAGCAATAGTTAGACCTCATTTAGAATACTGTATACAAGCATGGAGACCATATCGTAAGAAGGATATAGATACGCTTGAACGCATACAAAGGAGAGCAACTAAAATGATTCCAGAATTTAGAGACCTTAGTTATGAAGAACGCCTGAAAGAATGTGGTTTAACAACTCTAGAGACAAGGAGGTTAAGAGGAGATCAGATTGAAGTTTTTAAGATATTGAGAGTATTGATGGGTATGAAGATATTGATAGAAATATGTTTTTCTCACTCAAGAAGGATAGCAGAACTAGAGGACATGAGGTAAAATTAGTAAAGGATCAATGTAGATTGGACATCAGGAAGCACTCGTTCTCACACAGGACAATAAATGAATGGAACAAATTGTCTACAGATTGTGTAGCAGCTAGCAGCGTGAATATGTTTAAAAACAAGGTTGACACCTATCTCAGGAGGGCGGGTTATAAGTAGATGAACATTGTTGGACTCTCGATAAGCCAATGGCTTCCTTGTCCACTTGCCATCTGGGCCTTTGGCTTGGATGGCAAATCTTGTTAAATCTTGTTAAATTTGTTTTTATTTTTAAAGTTGTAAACTAAATCGGATGCATGGAATATGTCAAAAGACTATTTTTCAAAACACTACGCAATATAACTATTTTTAAATGTGGTTTACATCGTCGTTTACACATTTGTTGTGGCGACTGTCTCAGGGGTGGTCTTGGCGTGCAATAGTAAAAACTATATTGGTATCTTCGAATGGACACTGGCTACGTGATAGTCAGTCAGCGTAAAGTACACCCAAATATTCTCCGGGACGAATCTTATGCAATCACAGTTTTTAATGGAAAAAGCAGCATTAGCCGTGATAAGCATTCTTGTTTGCTCGAGTCGTAGAAGCTGACTCGAGTCGCACTCGAATTACCCATTGTCAAGACTTGCGACTTGACTTGGAATTCAGAGAGATGACTCCACACTTGACGGTCATTAATTGGACTTGGACGTCATTGATTGGAAACTTGACTTGACTTGCAAGTTTGTAACTTGCCAACAAATCTGGTTAAAACACACATTAGCCAAGTCGAGACTTACTAAAACGCATTTAACACCACAGAACTATCTTCCACAGAATATATCATACTGCTGGCATGAGGTATAGGACATAGGCAATAATTACACGACACGGATTGATATCAACCTCAGATGACGACATGCGACCTAACGTGTGATCCCATTACCCGGCGGGCTGCAAACCGACAGCCATGGCGTTCTCTTGGTGAATCCTTATCTGCCACCTGTGGCGCCATGTTGTACAAGTTATCGGTTCACGTCGAGACATTATACATACCTCATTCAGGACCGTCAGGACGCGACAACGAATAACTCATATTGTTTTACCAGAAGACCACAGGTTCGACCACAATGTGGCTTTATTAGTCGACGTCCATACACTTTACAACATCTATACTACAACTAATCTACTTCAGCTTTTCTACATACTATTAAATATAATCCGTTGCCTTCATAGCAAACGTTTCGCGTACATTAACATCAAGTTAATATCTGCAAATATCAGCAGTTATTGATTCTACCTACACAGGCAATCAAGTCTGGATTCAAGATGCTGAGATGCTAGTATTATTCATGAGGTACATACGTGTTTGGATTCCATATTCTGATTAAAAAATCGATGAGATGTCGGTAACGTACATGTGTAGTAATCCTAATACATGCTAGACAATGAACTGTATAGTGTATCAAAAAGATTATAGATAACTTTAGAAATTTATCACAACGTTCCAGAAATGCATAGAAGTAATTCAAACTACAGTCAACGGCCTTGCTCTTTACAAACTGACCTTATAACGAGAACTATAGCCTTCCGCGCTGTCTTGTCTCCTTCTATGACCTTCAATGTGAATGTAGCTTTCACTAATCACTCGTACTTTCATTGTCGATATTCGTTTTCAGACACTCATAGGCTTAACCAAGGCTACAGTGACATTAGTGTAGTTCTGAATATTCGACCGTTCATAATCATTCATAATTATATTACTCTTAATTATGAAGAACATATTAATTGGAAACTCTTGTTAATTAAACAAGCCGACTTACAGAACCTAAATAAATCACTTAACAAGGACCCTCCGACATAAATAGAACACCCGTTAGTAAAACCAAAGAGCCTTATACTGATAAGAGGTGACACTCCCCCATTTATTGTAATCCGACCGCCCGTAGCGCCTCTGGTGCCCAGCTATACTAAGCCAGGGCATCTGATAGTTAATCTACGGATAGTTATGCCACGAAAGAAAGGTGGAGAGATTTGCGCTGCCATAGGATGTCACAATACACGTTAAAACAGCAATGTGTCCATGTTCCGATTCCCCAAGGATGCCCAAAGGTAAGATTTATGAAATATGTCATTAAAAATTAAGTAATAAAACATCTGCCAACAATTATGTCTATGTGGGCTACACACTCTATTATCGTCTATCAAGGACTGTATTTACAGCAGGTCACTTTGCTTATCTCTGGTGTTGATTAGTGTAATTAATGCAGATTACAGCACCACTGAAGTAGCTAATTATAACATTGTTTGGTAATAGGACCCCAAGGGGCACACTCTATCTGTGCCTGAATAGTTCCATTTAATGAATGTTTCCCAAACATGCATGACTTACACGAAGCACATGAAAATTAAGCAGTCTCAAATTATAATGTATCATCTGCCATTCAGTCAGGATAGGCTTCTGGAATTATTTACTACAGCAGAAATTCTATACATTTATTCTAGAACTTCATTTTGTACTTAAAATATATGTTGTGACAATTTACAGTTACCAAAAGTGGGTTCAGAATACTAGGCGTGAAGATCTTCGTTCGGTCACGCCAGATCATCTCTACAAGAGTTATCACCTGTGTGAGAATCATTTTGAAAAATCACAATTCAAAAACAAAGACAACAAGCAAGCTGGGATCATATGGTGTGCCGTACCAACTTTGTTCAATGTGCCAAACCCACCACCCAAGGACACACCTACAAGGCCAAAGAAAAAACAACCAGTGCACACAATGGCACCTCCATAGAGAAAACAACCAGTGCACACAATGACCTCCACAACTAAAACAACCAGTGCACACAATGACACCTCCACAGAGAAAACAACCAGTGCACACAATGACACCTCCATAGAGAAAACAACCAGTGCATACAATGACACCTCCATAGAGAAAACAACCAGTGCACACAATGACACCTCCATAGAGAAAACAACCAGTGCATACAATGACACCTCCATAGAGAAAACAACCAGTGCATACAATGACACCTCCATAGAGAAAACAACCAGTGCATACAATGACACCTCCATAGAGAAAACAACCAGTGCACACAATGACACCTCCATAGAGAAAACAACCAGTGCACACAATGACACCTCCATAGAGAAAACAACCAATGCATACAATGACACCTCCATAGAGAAAACAACCAGTGCATACAATGACACCTCCATAGAGAAAACAACCAGTGCATACAATGACACCTCCACAGAGAAAACAACCAGTGTACACAATGACACCTCCAAAGAGAAAACAACCAGTGCATACAATGGCACCTCCATAGAGAAAACAACCAGTGCACACAATGGCACCTCCACAGAGAAAACAACCAGTGCACACAATGACACCTCCACAAAAAAAGCAACCAGTGCACACAATGGCACCTCCACAGATAAAACAATCAGTGCTCACAATGACACCTCCATAGAGAAAACAACCAGTGCACACAATGACAACTCCACAGATAAAACAACCAGTGCACACAACGACACCTCCACAGAGAAAACAATCAGTGCACACAATGGCACCTCCACAGAGAAAACAACCAGTGCACACAATGACACCTCCATAGAGAAAACAACCAGTGCACACCATGACACCTCCACAGAGAAAACAACCAGTGCACACAATGACACCTCCACAGAGAAAACAACCAGTGCACACAATGGCACCTTCACAGAGAAAACAACCAGTGCACACAATGACACCTCCATAGAGAAAACAACCAGTGCACACAATGACCTCCACAGAGAAAACAACCAGTGCACACAATGACACCTCCATAGAGAAAACAACCAGTGCACACAATGGCACCTCCACAGATAAAACAACCAGTGCACACAATGACACCTCCACAGATAAAACAATCAGTGCACACAATGACACCTCCATAGAGAAAACAACCAGTGCACACAATGACACCCCCATAGAGAAAACAACCAGTATACACAATGACACCTCCAAAGAGAAAACAACAAGTGCACACAATGACACCTCCATAGAGAAAACAACCAGTGCACACAATGATACCTCCACAGAGAAAACAACCAGGGCACACAATGACACCTCCACAGAGAAAATAGCCAGTGCACACAATGGCACCTCCATAGAGAAAACAACCAGTGCACACAATGACACCTCCATAGAGAAAACAACCAGTGCACACAATGACACCTCCACAGATAAAACAATCAGTGCACACAATGACACCTCCATAGAGAAAACAACCAGAGCACACAATGACACCTCCATAGAGAAAACAACCAGTGCACACAATGGCACCTCCATAGAGAAAACAACCAGTGCACGCAATGAGACCTCCACAGAGAAAACAACCAGTGCACACAATGACACCCCACAGAGAAAACAACCAGTGCATACAATGACACCTCCAAAGAGAAAACAACCATTGCACACAATGACACCTCCATAGAGAAAACAACCAGTGCACAAAATGACACCTCCATAGAGAAAACAACCTGTGCAAACGATGACACCATCATAGAGAAAACAACCAGTGCACACAATGACACGTGCACAGAGAAAACAACCAATTCACACAATGACTCCTCCATAGAGAAAACAACCAGTGCACACAATGACACCTCCATAGAGAAAACAACCAGTGCACACAATGACACCTCCACAGAGAAAACGTAAGAGTATTTACAATATTGATTGACCTTGATAATGCTGCCTATGAAATAGCAATATGTTGCATGTGTTTCTCTTTTTTGTTCCTTGTTAATTGGATGTTATATACCTCATTTATATATATATATCATTATCAGAACACTTTAAATGACTAAATAGTTCAAAAGATATAGTGCATAGATTATAATATTTTTGGCTATTATTTAAAAAATAATAGAAACTGTAAATGCACCACTACAAATGTCTTATAATCTAGTGCTGTTTTTTTCCAGCCGATATCATTGCTGCATGTTATAAGCTTGCCTCGTCTACTTCCCAAGCATCACCTGTCTCAGCTGTTCATTCTCCAACAAACAGAAAGATGAAGGCTGGGATTGGAAAGCTACGGACAAGACTTGACCGAATGAAGACGAAAGTGAAAGCTGCTACTTCTATGCAGATTAGTAAGTCTGCTAAGCAAGCTAAAGTAGAGAGAATAGTATCTGAGTTACAACAGTATCTCCCCAAATCTACTGTGGAATTCATTAGAGGTCAGATTGTGAGATTTCAACACATGAAAACAGGAGCTCGTTTGACCATTTCGGATAAAATGTTGGCATTAAGCATATTTTATCACAGCCGTAAGACATAAGATTATACACTGTAATATGTAGTGTCTTCACAATGAACATATAAATAATTAAACTTATTAATATATTATATCAGATTCCATCACATCGTCGCGGCTCTACACGTGTTGTTTTCACACGCACTGATGCATGCATGATCAATGGCACGGTTCTTACACAATTGTATTATTTTGTATTGACTTAAATATTCATTCGGAAATGGCTGCTGGTAGCACCTTGTTCTCTTAGTGCATGCGCTTAGCCGTCAACCACACATAGTCACTACCAATTATAATATTTATAGACACCGCCAGCGCTGGAGAAGATAAACAGTGCCCCAAGGACACAGTGAACAATTTGTCGTGGTAGCGCACGGCATCAATGCAGCCCGTTGTCGGGGCTGGCTGGTCAGGACGAGGCGCGGTGTAAACATTACTCGTTCGTCTTGTTGAACTATAGCTCGTGTGACCGCGTTCTCGGCCACCAGTGCGGCCGCCCGTCCAGCCAGCGATGGGTGGCAGCACACGAAATTGGTTATACGGCGGGGTGGAGGGGGAGTTAGCAACTTTTGTGTACGCAGATATACCCCCCTCACAAAAAAAACCCCGGTTGTTGGTTGTAGAAGAAAGGACGATGCCATTTTACTGGCATCCACTGGTCGATGTAATTCAACGTTTCACACAGCGGGGGTGGGGGGGTCTGAGGTTCAATGACATCGGTTTCGCGTATTGTCGTTCGTCTACGTTTTCAGATCTTCCCATAAACGATTTCAACAGAGAAAAAGACATCAGCGAATGTATTTTGTTTAAGACTTCCTACATACTAATTTTCTCCTCCATTTTTATTTTGAACCTCGACATATATTAGTAGGGTTATTACCAAATGTTGCACAGCATATATTGCAGGGTCAAGCAATAATGCGCGTTTTTTTTTCAAGCAAATACTGCCACCACCTATACAAAGTCCTTTGACTACATTTATTAAAATTTGGAAGGACGGAAATATTGATTGAAAATAGTTTAAATTCGCCAGCAGTGCAGCAACCTGAACTCTGGATAGAGGTCACGTGTGCTGCACAGACTTCGTGGCAGACCCCGCGTCCTGCTATACACAGCGGGCGGCGTTATCGCGCTGCGCAGACAGGCCTGGTTAAAAGCCTCCGAGGTATATTGACCCCCAAAACATACGTCCAAGAACGCATCACATAACATTCCCCCAAGAACGCCCGTGGTGAGCAGTCAGCGGTATTATTTGCAAACAGCGCCTGCTTCCGGAAGTTGTTATATAACAATATGTCCAATGTGTGAATATACCGGTGAACATCTGATGTATGATATTGGCATTCCAAATGCTTTTTGCGACATTTGCATTTGCTTAAGATTTTCCTACGGTAATTCCTCCCTCACGATAAGCCATCACTCTCATAAGGCCATTGTACTTTTATAGTACTATACGATCGGAGGGACAGTATTGTTTAAAAAAAATCGATTTATCAGTTTACCGGCCAGTGCAATGTTGTATGCATAATATAATGCGATAGGTAGGCAGTTTTAAGAAAAAAAAGGTGCTCAATAATTCAATGTATCGGCCGTGTAAATGATATGTGTCTGCCAGAGTCGACGCCGTTGTTTGGTGGTCGAGGTTATGTGACACGCTTTATTATGTTTTATGTCACATGAATAGCTCGAACTGGACGAACTGTAAACATTCAAATGTATCACCGCGACCGTCATACTCATTAAACTGAGAGCAAGTCGGTATATAACGACTTAAATCACGTGTGTGTGTGTGTGTGTGTGTGTGTGTGTGTGTGTGTGTGTGTGTGTGTGTGTGGTGATGTGTGTGTGTGCAATGGTTATGTTTTCCAAGTAATATATAAATATATATATATATATATATATATATATATATATATATATATATATATATATATATATATATATATATATATATATATATATATATTATATTATATATATATATATATATATATATATATATATATATATATATATATATATATACGCGGGTATAACGAGTGATTGGTTTATTAGAAAATGGCTAATCCAATTGAACGATCGGGTTATGCAATACGCTTGTAGCGATGCAACCGTACGTGTTTTAAATTTATTCAAACCAGCTTCATATGGACCAATCAGTTTGTAGTATATCGAAATACCCACTAGAATCAGTGAACACACAAACTGACAGCATGCAGGCAATCCTGGATGTCAGCCCCACTTCTTTTCGGATAGTTAACATGTTTAAATTAATCATGCACGCTTCAGTTGTCACGATTAGATGCTCCGGTAGGTGGAACGGAATTCCAAATGTCATTCTAACTGTGTCGATGACACTCCTAAGTTGCCCCCTAATTACCAAGTAACATGTTGTTTATGAGATGTCCTGGTACGTAGCGTCGAATTTAAGACGCGACACGACTCGTTGTCGACCGTCGTGTTTTATGGCATTCTTTTAACGGCCCCGAGCAATGTGCGGAATGCGACGATTTTATAAGGTGTAGTTAAATCTGTTTCACATCGACTGGTGCAACTTTGGCAGCTGACGTGTTGGACAGCATGTGGGGAAATCATTAAGACATTATGTGCACCTAAAATGAATCTATGAAATGTTTGGAATCCTCGAAAATTGGCAACCAGACGTTCGCCAGTAAATATTTCAGCACCAGATATTTTCAACGAACTGAAAACCAGAAAATGTATATTTTAAGTAGGATTTAAAGTTGTAAAGGACTAAGTTGTTTCTAAAACGTCACGAAATGCTTGTTTAGCTTCGTGGGCGCAAAATAGATTCGGTTCACCACTGCCATTTATACATCGATTTTATTCATCTACAAATGCCACGAGTACACTGACTTCGTTCAACTATCATATATCTAACTGTGTCACTGGTACATTGGTATGTGCCATCACGCATTAGCCACTACCGATGGTACATTGGTCTGTGCCATCACGCATTAGCGAATACCGTTGGTACATTGGTCTGTGCCATCACGCATTAGCCACTACCGATGGTACATTGGTCTGTGCCATCACGCATTAGCGAATACCGTTGGTACATTGGTCTGTGCCACCACGCATTAGCCACTACCGTTGGTACATTGGTCTGTGCCATCACGCATTAGCCACTACCGATGGTACATTGGTCTGTGCCATCACGCATTAGCGAATACCGATGGTACATTGGTCTGTGCCATCACGCATTAGCGAATACCGTTGGTACATTGGTCTGTGCCACCACGCATTAGCCACTACCGTTGGTACATTGGTCTGTGCCATCACGCATTAGCCACTACCGCTGGTACATTGGTCTGTGCCATCACGCATTAGCCACTACCGCTGGTACATTGGTCTGTGCCATCACGCATTAGCCACTACCGCCTGTACATTGGTCTGTGCCATAACGCATTAGCCACTACCGCTGGTACATTGTTCTGTGCCATCACGCATTAGCCACTACCGCTGGTACATTGGTATGTGCCATCACGCATTAGCCACTACCGCTGGTACATTGGTCTGTGCCATTACGCATTAGCCACTACCGCTGGTACATTGGTCTGTGCCATTACGCATTAGCCACTACCGCTGGTACATTGGTCTGTGCCATCACGCATTAGCCACTACCGCTGGTACACAGAAATCTTGTCATAACATATTCGCATATGCCGTAGTTGAATACAAGTTTGGTGGCATATGGATTTGAACTTTCGAGAGTGATCTTGCAATGGCTTTTATAATCAGGGTAGGAGCCCACTTAAGAGGAAATCGTAAGCGGGAAAGAATCCGTTATGTAAATATCGTGTATGTGCTATGGATGATCTATTTCATTATGTTACGTACATTCCATTGTTGGAATGTTAGACACTCATACTATAGTCTCTGAAAAATGTTGTAGCCATTTCAAAGGAGGTTCCTATGGTGGGTTGAGAAGCCCACCCACGGGGCAAGAAACCCACCCACGGGGCAAGAAGCCCCCTCTTGGCGACTGCAATACTACACTATCTTTATTTGATTTTTTTTATATCGCCCACAACCGATACATTTATACCACTATTATAATATTATTAGCCTATCGTATGCATTTACTTTGGTATCCGTCTCCAGTGGCTATTGTAAATAATCCAATTTTAGTAGGGAAGATTTTTTTATCATTATGAAGCCAACATTTTAATGTGAATAGCTTACCGCGTGTTTTGCTGCGACCACAGTTTCATCAGATGGACACGGTTATGTGCGGCTCAATTTGGCTATTTAAAAATTCTTATTTCCGAGCCTTTTGATTAGAAATAGGGGAGTAGCAATTTCTCACATAGGGGCGCCTTGTCCCACCTTACGCTATACGAGGACGATTTGGAAAGTTGCGATATTCATTATTTTGAATGAAACTGGTACAACGAACATGGCAGTTATTTAGATGAGGCTGTGAGAAGTTGCATTTTTGTCGGTTTGACGTAACGATGAGTCACTGGTGGCCGGGTGAATCATGTCAGACTCATTCAGGCTTAGATTCTTTTGTAATCGCCGCGTGGCCGCAGCCGGGTGTTTGGCAAAAAATTTTCTTTGTAAAACGTCGTGATTACGCACAACGTGCAGACATAAATAGAATAGGTTCCGGAAATGATTAATGAGCTCTAGAATGTACGCTGCGCGGGCGTGCGCGTGTCTGTCTGTCTATTTGTCTGTCTCTCTGCCTGTGCGTGCGTGCGTGCGTGCGTGCGTGCGTGCGTGCGTTTGCATGTTCACCAGTGAATACCAGTGGTCTAGAAAGAAACATTTACTTAATATGTTTGCCTGTTGGGTGTTTCGAATAAATCCACCAGCACTTGCCTCGACCGACGAGAGACGCCTGCGCCAGCGGTGACAGCGGGGGGCGGCGACAGGCTGTTTTTCAGCTTCAAGCACACGAGTTCCTCTGTGTGCGGTGCATAATTTCGCACCTGCATTCGAGTTGGGCGATCCGTCAAGCCGGCACCTGTCTCGCTGAGGTGCCATTATGCCCATCTATTAACCTACTTGGGCTACGACGGGGGGGGGGGGGGAGGAGGGGCAATGCAACATTGCAGTAAGTGGTACCTCGCGGGGAACTCATGTAAGCTACGTGTACGGCTCGCGTTGCGCCTCGGGAAAATGTGATTTGAGTTACAAAAAAAGCCCTTGTTAAAGTACGACATCGCCGTAGCTTTATCATGTAGGCTAATGTTACAGCAACTTCAGCATTTAGGCTAAATTCCGATACCCTAACCTCACCCGTATCCTAACTGTCTGTAACCCGAACTCACGAATCTGACCTGACCCACAACCCCATGGTTAATTGCTCATTAACACAACTGTAAATATGCCGTAACGTTAGCATTTAGGCTAAAGTTATGGCAACGCCGTAACTTTAACCACTCTACACGGGGAGAAAAATGCACGATGCTGGGTTACGATTTAATACAATGTTAAGCTCACATTGGGACATGGTTAATGAGTAACGTTGGCACGCTGAACAGACGCTCGTAGTGGCAATGAGTTGACGAGAATATAGATAGCCGCCTATTTATAATCATTTGACAGCCGCCAGATTGTACTGGGTCCCACGCGTCAAACTTATATCCGTTTCTGAATAAAAACGTACAAACGTCTATCAATGACAACTTAATGGGCGCGTTTAACGTGGAAAATGGGACACTTGCTGTAGTTGCATGAACCGCTTTTCCTAGGGAGGCACAATTCGTCACGTCAAAATGCATTTACATTGTAAGTTTAAACTGAGTACTTAAACATAATTAACATATGTGGCTCCTATGTCCTCAGTAATCGGAGCTCAGAGGCACAACAAAACAGAATCAGTAAGCTTAATCGTGCACAGGGACGCGCAAAGGTAATTATCAGATCGAGGAACAACCGAAGATTTATGGTGGAAATGCAATTTGGAATAAATGTCTTTTTTTCGGAAGAGCTATAATTTTGGATGTTTTCAATTCAAAGTAATTGGGAATTCATTCCAGACACTAGGCGCGGCGATAGAGAAAGCACGTTTGCCCAAGTTAAGTTTTGTTTTAGGCAAAACAAGTTGCTGTGAAATTGGTGATCTGAGCTGCCTAGGGATATTTGAAAGATGCAGGAGATTAATAGGATGGTTGTTGTGTAGATAGAGCGCCATATGTAAGACACATTCAGTGTATTTGGAGTCCATGTCAACATTGAATGTCACTGACATAAGAAGAAGAGAGACAAAAAGGACAAATGTATTCCTATAAAACATGTGTTTTGTAATTCTAAGCTGTAAAACCAGATAGATAAGCCAAACCACATAGGTTGCTGGTATTCAACTGTGAAAACAGCCGTGCCTCCAAAAGTCAGGTTTGTTCTGTTAGGGACACTATGCTGCTCCATTAGTAACTCACACCCGAGAGGTTACTGGACACCTCCGGGTCAGTGTGGCTCGAAGCCAAGCTACCAGAAATAAACACAAGTTTCTGGCATTTTCCAAGATAAGGGGAACCATCTTAGACGAGTTAAATTCCTGCACGAACAGTGACGATAGTGTTGCTAGCCATGACGCTGTATACACGTTCACATACGACTGATGAATTTAAAGTTATCTTTATGCATATGTATACATACATACATACATATATACATACACACATACATAGACACATACATACATACATACACACACATATATACATACGTACATACATACATACATACATACATACATACATACATACATACATACATACATACATACATACATAAATACATACATACATACATGCATGCATACATGCAGGCAAACATGCATGCATATATTCACACATACATACACACATACATAGACACATACATACATACATACACACACATACATACATACATACATACACACATACGTACATACATACATACATACATACATACATACATACATACATACATACATACATACATACATGCATACAGTACATGGTTCACTTGCCGAACTTTAATTAACTAGGACAAGTTGGGAAATATTAGGGATACATTTAAGTGTTCGGAAATGATAACCCTATCTGAAGGGGTTGTCATGTTAACCGCGGCCCCCGCCACACGGGGCTTGCATTCCTGATATGTGCATGCTCAGTAGCGTGCACAAACTGCCTGGGGAACGATACCCCAGTGTCAGATGCGGTACGACCCTAACCCCTGATTGCAGTTAGGTTTGGAGGCATTTCTGTTTGATAAAAAAATTGCCTACTCAGAATCTGAGTTGTTTCTGCTTATCTGGTTCCGAGGGGCGCCAGACGCCGCGGCTTCAGGGGCAGGCGTTTAATGGAAGTACAAAGCATGGTCTCCTGCAAAGTTTCGGTTACTGGGTATTTTGATATTTTATCACTCGTCCTACAGGAAGGAAGAAAAAAGACTAGGTGAAGAGAGATATAGATAGATAGATAAAGAGGGAGAGGATATATATATATATATATATATATATATATATATATATATATATATATATATATAGAGAGAGAGAGAGAGAGAGAGAGAGAGAGATAGAGAGAGATAGAGAGAAGGGGAAGAGAGAGAGAGAGGGCGAAATAGAGAAGGAGAGAGAGAGAGAGAGAGGAGGGGAGAGAGAGAGAGACAGACAGACAGAGACAGAGGGGGAAACAGAGAGAGAAAGAGACAGGGATATAGGGAGGGAGAGCAGAGAAAGAAGGGAGAGAGATAGAAGGAGAGAGACAGAGGGAGAGAGAGTTAAAGAGAGAAAGGGAGAGACACAGAGAGAGATAGAGGGAAAGAGAGAAAGAAAGAGAGAAAGTGAGAGAGAGAGAGAGCGCGCGCGGGAGAGAAAGAGAAAGGGGAGAGAGCGAAAACGGAAGAGAGAGAGAGAAGAAGAGGGGAAGAGACACACAGAGAGCGATAGAGGGGAGAGAGAGAGAGAGAGATGGAGAGAGAAAGAGTAAGAAGAGAGAGAGATAGGGAAAGGGATATATATATATATATATATATATATATATATATATATATATATATATATATATATATATATAGAGAGAGAGAGAGAGAGAGAGAGAGAGAGAGAAAGAGAGAAAGAGAGAGAGAGAGAGATAGAGAGAAAGAGAGAGAGATATATAGAGAGAGAAAGAGAGAGAGAGAGAGAGAGAGAGAAGAGAGATAGAGGTGGGGAAAGGGAGGGTCAGAGAGAAAGAGACCGCAAAAACATATTTGTCACATCATATTTCGACGTCACAAAATGACTCACTGTTACATCTCATCGCTTTCAAAATGTTACTTCGTGCGACGTTCAATCACGCATTTTTTACGTCATTAATGCGAAACAAATGTCATGGTTTTGGGGCTATGCACCTAAAAGAGATAATAAAACTAATCATGTGCAACTAAAATCAAGTACATCACGCCAGTGGTTTACTCAGAATGTACTCTAACAGTGAGAGATTCCGATCATTTCTCCGGTTGACTGAAGCCGGTATAAAAAGAACCAACGCAGTCTCAAACAGATTTGCTCTTAAACCAGAAAGAGGAATAGTTTAGTAAACAAAGGTGAACATATGTTACATAAGTTGAGTTTGGACGCAAACAGCGTGTCCATATCGTACTGGCAAATAAAACATTAGATGTATACTATTATTTTCATTTGGCGAGCGAATTTTGCTTGACTTTGCATTTGTATTTTCCCTCATATCTCCGCAAATTTTCACAGTGTGGATATTATATGAAGGAACCAACTTGGACGTTTCACGTAGATTACGTAACTCACAGCAATCGGGGTTCGTAGTTACGTACAACTATTAGTAACCCTGTGCGCGTTTTCTACAAAGTTTTCTACAATTGATACACGTCAAACGTCCACGTAAGTTCTTTCTTACAGTACGAACGCTTCGGAAACCTGCAGTTGTGCGTGAGTTTCGGGGCATGAAATTGTCATTGCCATTGGCCACTACCAAACCTTGACTGGACAGTGCAACGAGTCATCAGCTATTGGAGTGACTTGCCTTTTCTCCACTGCAACGATGGTCGACTCGACTAGTTATTCTATAAACATTCCAAAATATATAGTGTGTAGGTATAAATGTGGCTGACTTTTAGGATACGACGACGGTGATATGCCAGTCGTGTGTTACCTCGTCCTGGAAGCCACACGAGTAAGCGCTGACTAGACAGAGAAGCTTATGTTGGCAGGTTGGCCTCAAGCGACCCCCGGCAGTGTCATTATAACCCGCGCAGGTGTTTGTAATTGGCTGACGCCAAACCGCCAGGAGGCGTCGATCCTTGGCAGATGGCACGTGCGTGTCGTAGAATTTTTGTAATACGAAAAGTGATAGATAAAGGCGAACGCAATTAATTAATAAATTATTCAGTTGACACACACACGCACGCACGCACGCACGCACGCGCGCGCGCACACACACACACACACACATATATATATTATTATTAGGGTGGTTCTTAAATAGGGGTAAAAAACTAACCTGCCAAAATGTTGTCGGAATTGATCGATGTTTAGGGGTCGCTATCAAAGGTTGAAGTTCATGACAATAGGCGCCCACGATATCCTATATACGTTTCTGCGATACCACACATATGAATCAAACGTGACTACATTGTGAGATAATATTATATCTACTTTCAACCAAAAACTGTGTGTCGGTGTTCATTTCCAAATATATCTTTCATTGGATTTATGTGTGCAGATGCAGTGGTAGAGACATATCTTTGTCGGTAGCGCGGTGAGTGTTTCCTGCTAATCGTCAGTGAAAACACCCACGGAAGGTTTGGTTTATCAGCCGTAAATGATCGCACTGTGAATGCAACGCGTTTGTTTACATGGCAGTCTCACGCCACTTGATGGCTGGCAACTATGTGATGATGTAGACCGACAATCAACAGGGCCAACTTCGCTGATTAGTTTCCGATCAGGAATCAGATCCTTGGAATTGGCAACGTGAATACGCAATGCCACTTCCCAGCATCACCTGTTTAATTTGAATATCGTGTTTACCATACTTTACACTACACGTGGAGTTACTGTTATATGCCTACCATATAACATAGCATGACGTATCAACAACACAAAACAACACAACATAACACAACACATCACGACACAACCCAGCACAACACAACACGTCATAACAAACCACAAAACAACAAAACACAAAACACAATACAACGCAACATAACAATTTCGTTCACATTTATTGGAAATTGTCAACAACTGTTCGCAAATGTACAAAATGACAAGACTGACTGTACTGAATGACAAGGCTGACTGTACCGAATTACAAGACTGACTGTACCGAATTACAAGACTGACTGTACCGAATTACAAGACTGACTGTACTGAATGACAAGACTGACTGTACTGAATGACAAGACTGACTGTACTGAATACAAGCCTAACTGTACTGAATTACAAGACTGACTGTACCGAATGACAAGACTGACTGTACTGAATACAAGCCTAACTGTACTGAATTACAAGACTGACTGTACCGAATGACAAGACGTACTGTACTGAATTACAAGACTGACTGTACCGAATGACAAGACGGACTGTACTGAATGACAAGACTAACTGTACTGAATGACAAGACGGACTGTACCGAATGACAAGACTTAATGTACTGTATGACAAGATTGACTGTACTGAATGACAAGACCAGATTTACTGAATTACAAAGCCGAATGTACTGAATGACAAGACTGTCTGTAACAAATGACAAGACCGAATGTACTGAATGACAAGACTGAATGTACCGAACGACAAGACTGACTGTACTGAATGACACGACTTAATGTACTGAATGACATGACTGATAGTAATGAGTGACAAGACTGACTGTACTAATGACAATACTTACTGTACTGAATGACAAAACTATTTACTGAATGACAAGACTGAATATACTGAATGACAAGACTGACTGTACTGAATGACACGACTGAATGTACTTAATGAAAAGATTGACTGTACTGAATGACAAGACTGACTGTACTGAATGACACGACTGATTGTAATGAATAACAAGACCGACTGTACTGAATGACAAGACTATTTACTGAATGACAAGACTGAATATACTGAACGACAAGACTGACTGTACTGAATGACACGACTGAATGTACTTAATGAAAAGACTGACTGTACTGAATGACAAGACTGACTGTACTGAATGACAAGACTGACTGTACTGAATGACACGACTGATTGTAATGAATAACAAGACCGAATGTACTGAATGGTAAGACTGACTGAACTTCATGACAAGACTGAACGTACTGAATGACACGACTGAATGTACTGAATGAAAAGACTGACTTTGTTGAATGACAAGACTGACTGTACTGAATGACACGACTGATTGTAATGAATAACAAGACTGACTGTACTGAATGACAAGACTGATTGTAATGAATAACGAGACCGACTGTACTGAATGGTAAGACTGACTGAACTTAATGACAAGACTGAATGTACTGAATGACACGACTGAATGTACTGAATGACAAGACTGAATGTACTGAATAAAAAGACTGACTGTATTGAACGACAAGACTGACTGTACCGAATGACAAGACTGACTGTACTGAATGACAAGACTGAATGTACTAAATGACAAGACTGACTGTTCTGAATGACAAGACTGACTGTACTGAATGACAAGACGGACTGTACTGAATTACAAGACTGACTGTACTGAATGACAAGACTGACTGTACTGAATGAAAAGACGGACTGTACTGAATGACAAGACGGACTGTACTGAATGACAAGACTGAATGTACTAAATGACAAGACTGACTGTTCTGAATGACAAGACTGACTGTACTGAATGACAAGACGGACTGTACTGAATGACAAGGCTGAATGTACTGAATGACAAGACTGACTGTACTGAATGACAAGACGGACTGTACTGAATGACAAGACGGACTGTACTGAATGACAAGACGGACTGTACTGAATGACAAGACTGAGTGTACTGGATGACAAGACTGACTGTATTTAATGACAAGACTAACTGTACTGAATGACAAGACTGAATGTACTGAATGACAAGACGGACTGTACTGAATGACAAGACGGACTGTACTGAATGACAAGACTGAATGTACTAAATGACAAGACTGACTGTTCTGAATGACAAGACTGACTGTACTGAATGACAAGACGGACTGTACTGAATGACAAGGCTGAATGTACTGAATGACAATACGGACTGTACTGAATGACAAGACTGACTGTACTGAATGACAAGACGGACTGTACTGAATGACAAGACGGACTGTACTGAATGACAAGACTGACTGTACTGAATGACAAGACTGAATGTACTGGATGACAAGACTGACTGTATTTAATGACAAGACTAACTGTACTGAATGACAAGACTGAATGTACTGAATGACAAGACGGACTGTACTGAATGACAAGACGGACTGTACTGAATGACAAGACTGATTTTCGTAAATAGTTAACGGTTTAATTTTATCTTATAATAATGATAGTCCATCAAAACACATGTTGTGGGAACTAGGCGTTATTGTAGATACTGTTTGTACTACTTGTGTTCATGGGCGGGTTTTAGGTGGTTTCAACCGTACGCAGGAACACAGTGCAACATTTCACTTACTTCCTGTGGCAAATTACATGATATGCAAATAACAAGCGAATCGTTGGCAACATCATATTACGAGACTGTGACGTTTCATTACGTGCTAACGTTGACTAACTTATGAGGTTCAAAACCGGTCAACTTTTACGCCTGGATCCGCCCCTGCTGCGTACACTTGTTGAACGATACTGGATGTTATGCTCGTGTTGCTTCAGAATGTTGTGTTGAGCGAGCGAGCGACATCGTGAAGCAAAGAGTGCCTAAGGGTCATTGTCGTTCCGTAATGTAATTATGATATGGGTTCGTAACAAACCATTCAACAAATTTAATACAAACAGTAATTTACTAGCAATTCTAAAGAATACTCGGCGCGCGCGTGTAACAGAGCGATACCGCTTTTTATTGCACTGTACGTTACAACGCGCAGGACAGTTTGTATCACTGTAGACAGCGTGTTGTCAGCAGCGATTACACGTGTGCTAAATTACAAGATTTCACGACAGTCTCACAACACACACGTGTTGTGTTCGTGCGATCGAAGTTTGCTCTGTTTTAAGTTATGCACACTTTGCGCTGCTACACATACAGTACACCTTCGTGTCTGTTTAAATACCAGTCTGTCTGGAATGTGGTTCGTCTAAAGAAATAACGCCATCACCATAATGCCACTGTGAGGTCGTGTTTGACGGCTTTTCATGGCGGTACATAGAGGAACCACGGTTGAGTAAGCAGACGTTTCTCTACGTGAAAGGTTCGTGCCGAGATCTGTGAGTCATCGCGCGTCTTGCAACAAACCAACAATACAAAGCGGAACATGTTGTCGACTCGTACTGAGGTTGTGTGTGGGGAGGTCTCTTTCGAACGACATAGCACGCGATTATTTAATTATTTATAATTTAATTAACTCGTTTTTAGCAATAGTGGCCTATCAACAATAGCAGGCATTATTGCATGTGTTCCAGTTATGTTGCTGCACAGGCATCAACATTTATTTTAATATCATGTGTAATACGCATTTTGCAAGTAATAAACTATTATTATACATACATACCATGAACGATATTAACAACAGCAACGACAACAGCGCTATCAACAGTATTAATGATAAGTATTATTATTAGTATATATGCGAATAACACTCTACACCAATTGCATTTGCATTTGGCCAAAAGTAAATATATTCAGAGCTGTGTGTGTGTGCGTGCATGCGTGCGTGCATGCGTGCGTGCGTGCGTGCATGCGTGCGTGGTGCGTGCGTGCGTGAATGTATGTGTGTGAAGACTGCCCCGTCAATGTCCTCTCGGCAGCGCCTTCACGCGTCTAAAGCAGGTTCGCGCACGCCGGATCGCTCACAAAACACAATAATCGCGCCTTATAAAATCGCCGCATTCCGGACATTGTTCGGCTGTGAGAAACCGGCCTTAAGACAGGAGTGCCGGCGGTGCTGTGCCGTCTAACGCGGTGCGTCCCGGACAACGTATCGCTATAACAACACGCAGCCAGTCACGACGTTATACCAGGCAGTGGCACCGCAGCGGACGGGCTTTCTCGCGCAGTTGCTCCGAGGCCGTAGTCGTGTCCGTTCAAGGTCTCGAGTCATCCGAAGCGGTAAGTTTTCAAGGCGCATTTTGAAACGTTGTTGTTTAGGACAGTGCACCCTTGATACCAACGCAATTAGTAATTTGTGGCGGGAGATGTTTCACCGACACTTCGGTGACGGTTGAGAGGTATGGTGACAGGGCGCCCTAGCATAAGGATAGTTGTGCATCGCATTGTGATGGAGAACTGAAGTTATTCACTGTCGTTTTCATCGCCCCGTCGATGTATACTTGGTCGTAAATCATGTCCACGTCATGTCTAGAGGGCGGAACTTACACATGTGCATCGGGAACATAATTTGAGAAAGATTACGCATTTGCACACACAAACTCACGGATGGACGTGCAAGTGAGGGAGGGAGGGAGGGAGGGAGGGAGGGAGAGAGGGAGGGACGGAGGGAGGGAGGAAGGGGGAGGGAGGGGGAGGGAGGGAGGGGAGGGAGTGTGGGACGGAGGGAGGGTGGTAGGGAGGGAGTGTTGGAGGGAGGGTGGGAGGGAGGGAAGGAGGTATAGACCGCAACTTAATTCAAAATAGATAATGAAGCGTTTCGGTAGTGTGTTTTATAAACATTGACCGGCGTAATTTAAAGAGTCAATATATCATTTGCTGTATCCGCGATTTCAAGACAGCTGTGCGTACGCCGTCTGTCAATTCTCTTTCACGTAATGGCCAGCGTGGTCGCACTGTAGCATAATTAGATAATATCCTTCCAGAAATTGGTCAGTAATAATGACTCTTTTGAGTGGATATATACACCCAGAACAATATACACACTAGCCAAACACAGGCATAGATTGTGTAGTTGTTCCTCAAAAAAGGGTAATTTTGGGGTTGCGACTGGTCACCCCACGGATGTTGGGATCCAGCCGTAAGTAGACAACCACAGGGGAATCGTCTCCTACCGGCGCCCTTGGGAAAATGACGTCATATATCACGTTAAGTAGCTTGTTTATAAGCGAGACTCGTTACAACAGACAACTGTCTTATCACCGGCCGCGCCGGGCGCTGTCATATCTGTGCCAGCCTTCATATAAACGACGCGACCTCTAACCGAAGTCGCCGCGTGGAGAAGCTTCATCGTGCTCTGATACGGAAGACAGACAGCTGGAAAAGTCTTCATCCGGGGGGGGGGGCAGCGGGGCACGTTCCCACATTCACAGGCACGACTTCCGTAGTGGGAAGACAGCGTGTTTAGAACGGGAGGCGTTGGTCTGTTTTGTTTCAGGATCATTTACGATTGCTAGCACGCGCGCACGCAATCGCGCACGCACACACACGCACGGCGCGCACACACGCACACATGAACGCACACACGCACAAACGCACACACGCATACACGTACACACGCACACACGCACACACACACACATACACACACACGCACACACACGCACACACACACGCGCGCGCGCGCACACACACACACACATACACACACACACACACACACACACACACACACACACATACACGGCCTACTTATATCACTTTATTCGAACCACTTTTACTAATAAATTATTATCAGCTAATCAAATGTTTGTGAACGTGCTACGGGCCTATTATATAACCTACGTAGGAAAACATACAGCGTATACAGATATTATTTTATGTAACAATTGTCGCTCGATGGTTTGGACAATAAGAAGCGTAACATATGAATCACTTGCCTCTGCTAATTTAAGTAGTAATGCATGTAATAGTTCAATTGATTCAAACTATTTGAACTGTTGTGTTTTCTTTTGACTTGAAATGTTAGTCACTACAAAGAACACGCCCATACAGGTCTACAATCTAAAAATGGCCCGTGACTCAGATCAGGGGCAAACATTTGTGTGCGTTTTCTTTAATGTCTACAAAGCGTCATTCGCGTGGTTGTCTGTACCGAATAGAACATGCTATGTTGCAACTGCCTAGTGTGACAGGACTTGCTATGTCCAGTGCAAAATACGTTAACGTCATTGTTGCCATAACGCCAAGTAAATTAATATCGATAAGACATCTTTGTTATTTTGGAATCATGGCAAATTAGAACTTTGTTTTCTTAGCTCAGTAATCGTAACATTCGTGTTCGTCGGTGTTCGGAACGCCCGTAACTGGTTGACGAAAAGCAGGCATTCATTTGACGACCTCATTCATCAACGTCAGAAAAACCAGAGCTGTTTGAAACATATGTGTACGTAGCGCGACGCGCTAAGTGTTTGCATTGGCATAGTTTCCCAGGCAAATGCTTCGGGCTTCGGGGTCCATTCATTTACTGGTTCACGTCATCAGTCACGAAAATGTCGACGTCACGAACCAGATACAGGACCGTGGCAGACGTAGGCGATCACAAACTAGACTACAACTTTGACATATTGAGGTCAGGTTTGGCACATAATTATGTGCAATAGCTCTCCCTCTAACACAATACTTATGTAGGATGCATCTCGATATTGGCGATGCATTCCTTACAATGCACGATGCGTTTATTTCTGGCTCTATTCTATTTCTGGCCCGTGACATCTGCCTTGTAAGCTTTAAATAAACCCAGCCTATTCAGCGCGGCGGCGTTTTGGCCGCTTTTATCATTGTCGTGGAAAACTGTATGAATGACAGACGACTACGCGGAGTTGACATTGATAGGGGTCCGCCGAGCTGACAGGCTGTCGTCTCTCTCGAAGTGTCCAGCAGGACAACTAGCAGCTGCGTGACAGCACCGACAGACGGGAGCACTGAATACCATACACCCCGTATAATATTATCTATATACCCTGTGTGTGTACAATATATATATATATATATATATATATATATATATATATATATATATATATATATATATATATATATATATATATATATTACGTACAACTTGTTGACAAAGCCATGCGTCTTCTCCACGATTGTCTAAAGTTACGTCATACATGGGCAAGGCTTCGTTAGACGTTATTATAGTTAGGGATTGATACACTGTTGATAAACAATACAAAGCATTCACAAAGCATTCCTACCGTTCGAAGGAACTGATGCGCACGCAAATCGTTCGAACAACCGCGTATCTGTGCCAACGCGCGTACTCGGTCGCGTTGGAAATGATTCAAAAGTCAGATGGATTCTCAGAACGAGGCTGCCGTGTGTTATCTGGTGTGATATATCACGGTAAAATGCTCTAGACCAATCAGGTAGACTTGTTACCGTGATATATCCAACCAGATAGTGCACGGCAGCCTCGTTCTGAGAATCCTATGTTAACATGCGTTTGTGAGCGCCGAGTGGATATCAACACAGCCAGCCGTTGTATAGCTGCCGTTATTTCTCTGATAACATAGTGTATCCTGAAATTTCGGAATCACGAACTATCAAGTTATGCCGTCTGCTTTGCGCTATGCCTTGTAGTCAAAACAGGACCAAGTATGTTAAACATAATTAACGAACTGCTTAATCGGCGTGCTTCGTGCGTAAAACGTTAGTATGTCCGGGCCGGGCCGGTTTTCTTACCAATGGCCAGTCTCGTGTCGGTTATACAGGTATTCACTTCTTTTTTCCTCTTCAGGTGAAATAATACATTATGGAGTTGGCTTACACGCTTTCCACGTCTGTCTGGGAGAAAGCTGACCCAGATCGCGTCAAAGGTAAGTTATGAGTTTTGGGAAATAGCAAATACTGTTTCTGAAAGCAGATATACATATCAGACAATGATTCCATAATCTGCTCTTTATAGAGAACATTTACAAAGAACATGTTGTGAAAGTGAAGTCAAGGTCAGACAATGATTCCATAATCTGCTCTTTATAGAGCACATTTACAAAGAACATGACTTTGTGAAAGTGGATTCAGTGTCAGACAATGGAAATATAGTTTTCATTAATGATGAATACAAATTTAGTAATTATGCACAGAAAATGCCATGGCCGCATTTGAAAGCGCGTTCAAAATTAATGCTCATGTTTCAAATGATCATTCAAATGCATCACATGTAATTAGTGTACATCGTACACTGTAAACTCTGGTCTGTTGTAGGCTTATCTACGTTCACGGTCATCCGGCAAGAGCGGCTGTCGGAGGGCAGGTTCCGCTACGCCGTCAAGGAGATGAAGGAACGAGAAGAGGACATCCGACTGACGGTCGTGTACGTGGAGGACGCCGTCGGCAACCAGGTAGGCAGTGATACAATAATAATAATAACAACAACAATAACAGTAATAATAACAATGAACTTCTCTAGCGCCATCTTCAGGAACCTGAGGTCAGAGGCGTAGCAAACCAGTATCATTAAGCATAGCCATGAACAGGGGCGCGCAAAAGTTTATCAGATAGGCTCGTCATTTATAGATAATTCTCACAAGTCCGTCTTACAACTCGTAAGATTTATTAAGCACAGACGGCAGTTACACCACCGTTACCATCAGCGTGTACAGTATCAATACACCTTTCTCCATTCGGCTCGATCCGTTAGATCAGGCGTTTCCTATGAGCTCTACCACATATATTAATATTAAACTCTTATGAATGAATTATAGGTCCAATAGATACATCCGACTATAAAGTTTATTGATCTGGTTCCCTCCCGATCAGAAACCAAATGATTATCTCCTACCAGCATCTTTCAAAAATATTCATACCAACATCTCAGTTGTTCTTCTCTTCTGTGTCTCTGATGAGTCCGGGGTGAGGTTAGCACCGGTCAATGATTTTTTTCCCTTTCTCTTCGCCACAGACACCGTTTCAATGCCGCCTCCTCCAACTGTCATCCCCTCCCCCCCCCTTATTCCACTCCCGCCAAATCTGTCTTCACGCAGTCCTCCCATCTCAATCTCGGTATTCCTCTTCTCCTATCAGTTATCCAACTATCATTCCTCAGTTATCAGTTATTAAACCTAAGTTATCCAACTATTATGCTACAAGTTAAATACTACCAACCTATACATTTTAACTATTACCGCGTGGATGTTGCACAGGGACCGCTGGCGCACGTCAAGAACTGCGAGTTGGTGCTAGATGGGGACAAAGTGACGGCCATCAACCTAGACGGAGACTGCCTCGTACGGAAACCGCAGTGATGGAGCCAGCGCGGAGTTGGACGGCTCGGGGGACAGAGTATATGTCGGTGTCGGGATTACTACGACGTGATCTGGGTGACGGCAGGAACGATCACCGGATTCAAATACATTAGACATTGATCAAAGGGATGAGGGAACGAGGCAAACACGACGAGAGGGAAGACGATGTGAGAGGAGGGGGGTGCAGGGAGACATTAAGGGCAGGAGCGAAGGAGGGAGGGAGGTGGGGGAATTTATTATGTGAAACCAGTAACATTACGCTTTACGCTGAATTCAGTATTCTTGTGTATGGATGGGTGTTTATGCTATACGGTAGTGCGATTATTGCATCAACGTAGATGTATGCTAATAGAAAATCATATGTTCTGTGAAATACTATGTATGTGACGTCTATGTGGGCGACTCGTGATAATGTCAATATTCATGCATCACTGATAATCAAGTGTGCAGATCGTCACCGTAACAAGACACATCAACAAAGAGCCGTGCTTCATAAAAGCGAAGATAGTTATGCAGTGACACATCATATGCCACACGCGCCTGCAATCTCGGCTGTGGTTACCTGGATTGAAATATCTGGTCTACGTGCCTGTGTGGCGCCTATATCCGGTTCGACAGTCTTGACTATGTAGTGATGTTACATGGCGAGATGTTGATGTTTTGCAATACTGATTACGATCCAAGTCCCACACAGGCAGAACTGTTGTTAAAGCTACAATTCGATGTTCGTTGTATGCTATGTAGATAGCTATTATTTTAAGCAGTCGCGATAAAATAATATTTGCCATATTTGTAATTGTGTAGTTGGAACGGCTGATTTGTGTCGTCAGTTGTGCAGTAGGTCTAAACCAAGTCATTGTGGGAACCTGGTCGTATCTTAAACGGATACTAGATGTACGTAGTCGAAACCGGTTAAATGGCCATAAAAGAACCGTTTGTGAAGTTCTAACTACATTGTTTGAGTTGTGTATAACCGAAACCACGCTTCCTAGTCCGAACGTCTTCCTATATATACACCCTTCAGTGTGATCAGACATATGTAAGATAATTGCGCAATACACTGTGTCTTACAGCTTCCCTTACAATGATCTAACGACTGTTATTGGGTTATGTAGTGTAGATCTACCGCGTCAACACAGCTCCAATCTTAAACAAGATCTATTAACATGCGTTTGTGTTTCTAGATTATATGTGTTGGCGCATATGTAATGAGTGTTGCAGTTCACTCACATCATTTAATACCTGCTTCATTCGGTGCTTCATATGTAATGAGTGTTGCAGTTCACTCACATCATTTAATACCTGCTTCATTCGGTGCTTCATATGTTCATAGCCAGCAAAGCTACACGCTTCCCCTAATTTTACTGTTTGGTCCGCGCCATGTGGGCGATGTTAGGGGTCAGGCCAACAGCCATTGAGCGGCAAGCACATTCCCGCCTACGCATGGGCCGGTGTTCACGTTTGCGAGCAGCGATGTTGCTGTCGTCCGTTTCGAACCTATAAGGTTATTTAGCAAAACAGGAAGCATAAAATTCTGGTAGGAATCATCTGTTGGTCGGTATACCAGTAGACATGGGCAAACCAGGTATACCAGTAGATATGGTCAAACCAGGTATTTTACAGCGCAAAGTGGTAGACTTTCTCTTTGTCTTGGCAAGACTGTAAGTATAATGTATCAAGCATTGTAGCAACTGTCTAATGCTCATTATTACAATTTCCTGTTTTCTAGCAAATATATTAAGCTTCATTGTACATGGTTATAATAGATATATTGACGTAAGAAATGTAAACTATTACCAACTTCCAAATTGACCGGAATCATAATAACTGCTTTCAGCTATTATAATTTGTATCATTGTCTAAGTTTGATTCTTTGTACTTCTCATTTACTGTAAGAAGATCGCGAGACAATACTCCATCTTCTAATCACGATCACAACTTCATCAAGGTTAAATACGTCCGACCCGAAGTAGGTCACGCGTGCGCACAAAGACGTTAACAAACAGCTAGCTTCGATTGCCCAGGTTCCGTGACGTGGCGCCACCGTTTCTGGCACACACGATATATTAGAATCAATATGCATTTTTATTATGACTAATTTACTTACCGGAATCTGGATAACTAAATAATTCGTCTCTCAAGCTAGCTCATCAAATAAGAGGACACTGTTATCAGTTTATGCGAAACATTCGAACCAATTCTAAATATCTATTATAAAACGGAAATAATATTATATTATAATATTTAGTACCGTGTTCGTTTTATTTTAATTCTAATAGCCAAAACAAATCCTCCATACGCATCGCTTTAATAATATTTTAATATAAGTTATGATTCATGTATGTAAAGCTGAGTGGAAACCTGAGCTTGATCGGGCGCTATATAAATACTTTTATTATTATTATTATTATTGTCAGCATCTGAGCATCTGTGACCGTGTGGTTATGACTTGGTTTTGATCACAGGTTCGAATCCTGTAAGAGTAAACGTTTTTCGTACTCTTTTATTTTACGGTTCCTTTTAGTTAGCATAACACTATTAAAAACTTATTTTCGTTATTAAAACCCACGTATATAACATTAAAATAACACGTAAATATAGGACTTATCTCCGAAACGAATTAATCCCACCGGTGATGCCATCTGACAGGAACAAACCATGCTCCTGCCGAGAAACCATTTTTGCAACGTCACACATTCGTTACGCAATCGCGCGTGACGACGAATATTATAATACGGAATAAATGAGACGTGCACAATAACCGTATTGGATACTAACTCGGTAAATCGACATACACATAATGTTAAGCTCACGTCGGGTCGTAGAAGTTGAAAACAAATTAAAATAAATTTTATGCATATTGTCGAAACAGTTCTGTGGATCATTTCGATTGCTTTGCGTAAATACGAATGATAGTTATATTAAACTTTACAAGACAGCGTCATGACAAACTCTTGCCAGACAGTTTGCTGCATACCATTTACGGAGTGGCGAAAGTTACGGCCATTGCCATAGCTTTAGCATTTAGGATAAAACATCGATGCTGTGATTTTTGTTTTTTTTTTTGCGGGTTAGGTCATATATCCAAAGCATTGTTACTATACAACTGCCTGGTGCAAGACTGTCAACTGTTATGTAATGTTAAAGAGCTAAGTTTAATTTCACAGAAAACGTCTAGTGGATTATTGTGATTACGTTTTTATGTGAACGGATTTTCCCTGCAAGCCAAGACAATATATGTGTCTGATGGCGTATAGCAGAAATTCAACGGAGGTTTTCGTTCATCGCTAGTATCACTTAGTCGGCTCTGTGGTTCAGACTTTGCCGTTGGTTGCCGAATACCATAACTTCTTTGCCACATTAAAAACACTGAAATCGGGTAATGTTGTGGCCTGACCTCTCTAGTGGTTTGAACATTATATGATGAGTTAGTATGACAGTAAATTTGATTAGTTAGACCCAAATTCCGGGCAAGCATCCACGTAAAGTTAACAATGAAAGTAGCAAGTGCAGCCATGCTGTAGTGATACCGACAAACGGTGGCTCCGCATCGCGGAGCGTTTATCATCGAGAATAGTTAATCAGTTTTCTAGTTAAGCGTTTCTACGAAAGCATTTTCCAATAATGTATTGTGCATCAGTTCGCTAAATTAACATTAGTTAATCTATACGTCAACAGCTTGCAACAGACGAATTTAATAAATACTTTTGTGCCTTAGAAGTCTTTCTGCTGCTTTAGTTCGAATGCATTCAAAACCGACGGACCGACGGACCGACGGACCGACCGACCGACCGACCGACCGACCGACCGACCGACCGACCGACCGACCGACCGACCGACCGACCGACCGACCGACCGACCGACCGACCGACCGACCGACCGACCGACCGACCGACCGACCGACCGACCGACCGACCGACCGACCGACCGACCGACCGACCGACCGACCGACCGACCGACCGACCGACCGACCGACCGACCGACCGACGACCGACCGACCGACC
Organism: Lamellibrachia satsuma; assembly: GCA_033239005.1. Lineage (NCBI taxonomy): Eukaryota > Metazoa > Annelida > Polychaeta > Sabellida > Siboglinidae > Lamellibrachia > Lamellibrachia satsuma. Next base: position 110,302 of record BSQZ01000049.1, on the reverse strand, counting down.
GACCGACCGACCGACCGACCGACCGACCGACCGACCGACCGACCGACCGACCGACCGACCGACCGACCGACCGACCGACCGACCGACCGACCGACCGACCGACCGACCGACCGACCGACCGACCGACCGACCGACCGACCGACCGACCGACCGACCGACCGACCGACCGACCGACCGACCGACCGACCGACCGACCGACCGACCGACCGACCGACCGACCGACCGACCGACCGACCGACCGACCGACCGACCGACCGACCGACCGACCGACCGACCGACCGACCGACCGACCGACCGACCGACCGACCGACCGACCGACCGACCGACCGACCGACCGACCGACCGACCGACCGACCGACCGACCGACCGACCGACCGACCGACCGACTAAATACTAGTAAATTCTGTGTCACAATATCCGTAAACCAGTCGTTCAGATAACTCCTTGTACGTTTCCTTTAAACATTGTGATCTCTGATACAGCTTCATACAGAGGGCAGAATGTCACAACGACGAGAATGGTCGGCTCGTCTTTTAGACTAGAAGTCCACTCTGCTAGTGGAAAATGCTCGTCAGCTAAATGGAAGGAGCACATCACCGATGTCAATGGCGTCGTCATTGCGCAGGCGCACTCGGTCGTTTCTAGCCCTTAATTGAAATCATAAAGTATGTTATTTCATCTTTGAATGCATAATACACCTGTGCGTGCGTGCGTGCGTGCGTGCGTGCGTGCGTGCGTGCTTGCGTGCTTGCGTGCGGGCGGGCGTCCGTGTGTGTGCAACCAACTTGAAACACAGCACCTGCTGAGTAATTTGCTGCACGTATTCTCGTGCACTTGGAATCACAAACTACTAAAACATATTCATCGGTACTATATATATATATATATATATATATATATATATATATATATATATATATATATATATATATATATATATATATATATATATATATATATATATATATATATATATATATTTCAAATGTCGTTGTTAATTAATATTATGGCTGGTTTCAGCATTATTAGTGGAAAACATGCATCAATTTTGGTGTCTTGTGGCTCTGCTTACATCGTCGAGTAAACAGTCGAATGAACAACTGTTGTACCCACGCAGAGGAAGTCCCTTCCTCAACATACCTGCGAACTAGAACACTGGAATAGGGCTGTGATGTCTAGCGAATTGAGTCTTCCGTGTCATGTAATGCTAAGATTACTTTACCCCGGGTGCTCGGCCTTAACTGACTTTCATTGAGTATACAGATCATGATGCAACAAGGTAAAGACTCTTTGCGTTGTTATGAAGATTGGTACATTGAAATCTATGAGACATGGCGAATTGTTCATGTGCGTAATAAGGGCTCAAGGTTATAAATTGTACTGAAACTCAAGCTCAAGTCTGTGCTCAAGTCTGAGATTTCATGCTCAACAGAGGTTATAAAACTTCTTGAGTACGTACTCAGCTGAGTACGAAACGACGCAGTTTTTCAAATGCACACGCGGCCAAATGGAACTCTCTTTTTGAAAAAGATAACAAAGATACTTCCGTATATAAATAGTGGTGGATGACGAATTTCGCCTCCAAGCGCCTCTTTTGTGGGAAAAAGCGAAAAATCAACCGATCACCAATATCAGACACTGTGTGGAAAGTCGGGCACATGGTGAACAATTTAACAGATAGAACAAGACAAGTCACAAGATAAAACTATCTAAAAATAAAAATAGCAAAAAGTAACACCGCGCACGATGCATTCAGTATTGCAGACACCGATACTGACGCCGATTGCATCGTCATCGACTGGGTCATCGATGTTAGTCTGTTATCGGTTTTTAAATACACACACATCGGTCTACGTTACTTACAGTGCTTCCGTGATTGCTACGCCCCTCACGAATGTGTCACAATATAAGTTAAAATGCGTTTTGTTCGGCACCTTTGTTTACCTTCTCGAGTCGTATTACACTCATCTGCAGTATTTATGTTCACATTATGTTAGTTTAAAGTAATTGCATTTAATAAAACCTGTTAAATATTTGGATTTGTTGAGTGTGATCAAGGTCGTAGTTATGATTATTGTTGTTAATAGGCTGCGGTATGACGACGGGGGTATGTACATCTACGCGGACGATTCGGGCAAAACGGCAGAAATCAACCTTGTCGTTACCGGTAAGCCCAGTGCAAATACGTTTTTTTCCTTTTTAATTGTTGTCTTAACCGACTGACTGACCGACCCGACCGAAGGGCGGGTTACATATAACTGTTAAATGGTGGACTCTCTCTCTCTCTGTCTGTCTGTCTGTCTGTCTGTCTCTCTCTCTCTCTCTCTATCTCTCTCTCTCTCTCTCTCTCTCTCTCTCTCTCTCTCTCTCTCTCTCTCTCTCTCTCTCTCTCTCTCTCTCTCTCTCTCTGTCTCTCTCTCTCTCTCTCTCTCTCTCTCTCTCTCTCTCTCTCTCTCTCTCTCTCTCTCTCTCTCTCTGTCTCTCTCTCTCTCTGTCTCTCTCTCTCTCTCTGTCTGTCTGTGCGTCTGTCTCTCTCTCTCTCTCTCTCACTCACTCACTCACTCACTCACTCACTCACTCACTCACTCACTCTCTCTCTCTCTCTCACTCACTCTCTCTCTCTTACACTCACTCTCTCTCCTATCGTTAGCTCAAGATTGGGCTGTTTGGAGTATAACTACTTGAGACTTGAGACTTGAGGACGCGATGATCCCTCCCACAATCGGAAGAGCCCCGCTAGGTTTCCAGTATCCGCGATGGCAAGGTTGACATCAGACCGCCTCCGTGGCTTCACTACGGATGTTCTCTTAGGACGGGCCTGCATAAAAACCTTGCACAATCTAGCACATTCGCATAGGGCCGCTGGTTTTACAGTATCCGGGATGTATCGCGAGGAGGCTGTGCTAGAGTCTTGTCTATCGAGAGGCTTTGTACCAGCACGGGAGAATTACGCATTCGGCTCCCTTTTCCCTCCAATGAGCTATCTGGCGGCTGCAGTTGGAGGCGAGAGAACGAAGCAAGCGCTACAAACTACACGTTAAACTATACCACTACATGATCATACAAACCTGTATGTACACATCACACCACAATAGCAAACACAGCATTGACTTGTTGGTGATAAGGCCACATGAGGATAATAAACCAAACAAATGACGTTCGTTTTACCAAATACTTTATTTTCACCAGGCGACTTTGTTTGTAACGTTTCTGACCCGCACACGGTCCCCGAAGAAGACGATGTCGTATTAACCTGTCGCTTCAAGTACCAAGGCAGGAGACCGGAGCCTATCTTGTGGGAAGGACCGGGAGTGATTGAAGCCCACACGTTTTCCGATTGGACCGTAGAACCCGTGCCCAACGGAACACTTTTTTCCAAAGGTGACGAATGATGGCACACCCATATTTTAACATACCTTTATTTTCCCACAGCTTTCCTTTAAATTCCTTTATTTGTTTCAAGAAATGTGTTAGGGGTTGTAAATAATACTGGCTATTTAATAGCTGACTCCCTACAGGGGTCTAATCCTATGTGGCCTACATCTTATGTTTATACAACTGTAAGAAATGTGGCTTGACTCCATATAACTGTAAGAAATGTGAAATATCTCCATAACGGTAAGACACTCTAACTACTTGGTGTTTGCTTTGCCGTGGCCATATCATTGAATCACTAACTTGTGTCGGCCCCAGGGATTGCCTCCTACTCGGTCACTGTACGAGCGATGACCAACCTCGACGGGTAAACCCGAAATGCCACGCTGTACGGCAGTGATGAAGGTCTATGGAGGTCTAAATTCGTTCTGGTTTGGGCGTAAGATCTTTTCTAGCTGATGGCGAATTCTGTTAAGCAGGAGTCGATTGTAGAACTTTGTAGCAGTCTGTGTTAGACTTATTCCACAATAGTTTTCAGGAATAGTCAGGTCTCCTTTCTTAGGTGTTGGTACAATACCCGAAATCCCCCATTCCGGTGGTCTACTCCCTAAGTAAGTCTTGTTGCAGAACTGTAGTAGTCCTTTCCTTAACTTGGGTAGTTGCCACACTTCAATGGGAATGCTATCTAGTCTTGGGGCTTTGCCAAGTTTCATTTGTTTGATCGCAATGTTGACTTCTGCTAGTGAGAAGATGTCGCTGTCAGTGTTGGGGTTGGTCTCATAGATCGAATCAACTGGATGGTTGGATGTTCTCGTATTATCTGAAGAGAGCAGTTGTTTGAAGTAAGTTTTCCAAGCACCCAAAAGATCTTCCCCTTGTATGAAGATGGTTTTTGATTTCGTTCCTGAAAGTTGTTTTACTAACTTTTAGGCATTATGGAGAGCATTAGTCGACTCGCAACTGTCAAATGCTCTGAGTTTGTCATAGTAGTGCTTTTCCTGCGTTTCAGCATAAGTGCTGCACAATTTAGTTTGCGCTGTGGATATTGTCTCGGGTTGAACACTAATTGCAACCTTACGTGCTGCATTTACTTCATTCGTATGGCGAACACTAGTCTTGAAAGCTACTCAAGGTGGTAGGATGACCGATCCTGTTTTGTTGCATAAATCAATATCCTTGTACGTGTTGGTTTGGGTTCTTCCCAATGCCTCCCAGTCAGATGATATTTGGTTTTCAATACGAGAGGCAACATCTTGATTCGTTTTGATTGCATCACAGTTAAGTCAGGTTTTGGATGAATGTTTCTTTGCTCTCAAGTTGAGTCTTATCTTTGCACACACAATCCTGCGATCAGAACCAATAGTGTCGAAAGAGAAGTGTGCTTATGAATCCGTGATGCTGTTTTTCCATCTTTTCCGGCACAGAATGAAATATATTTGAGGTTTGAATTTATTCGGTGCTCGCAAAGTAGAGAGTCTTGAATTTGGTTTACAGAAAAGAGTGTTGGTCATCAGAAGCTTGTGCTCCTGTACAAAATCAAGAAGAAGCTGACCGTTTCTGTTAGTGTTGCTGTGGTATGAAAAACCTTTTGAGACTTGAGCATTAAAATCACCTCCGATCACAAGCATGTGGAGGGATGTGTAATATTGTCTGGTTACGGCTTTCGTAGAATTCTACGTCTTTTTCATCACTGACATTTGTCGGAGAATAGCATGATATAACATGGGTCTTATTGTTCCCTTTAAACAGGGCGTGTATGATACGGTCTGTTATATAGGTGACTGACACAAGGTTCTGGAGCAGTGCATATTTGACTACTACACCAACGCCCCCAACTGCTGTATCTTGTCGATTACGTGTCGTGAAGGCTGCGAACATCGTGGATCTGCCTATCCTGGTAGCTTTGATATCTGGTATTCTTGTATGTGTAGTTGTGTGTGTTCTTGAATACAAGTCACTGCTATGTCAAAAATCGTGAGTTCGTCGAGTTCTTCTTCGGCACTAGTGTAAGATAAGCTGCGACTGTTTAGCTGCGCAAAGAGGATGTTTTTTTTTGTGCGGCAAAGTCCTTTCGTTGTTCTCGCATCAGATGGTATCCGTCCTTGCGGCTTTGGGATATCATCTTGAGTGATTACATTTCGTCTGACTCCTACCCCTTGACCTGCCTGGTTTGGTTGAACCTACCAGTATAGCTCTCCGGGTTACGGGAGTACACAAGCCCCCCATCCACTGTGACACAGTGGTAGTCTTGAGGAAGCGTAATGTGAATATATACATTAATATTTTATTTAAATAATTACATAACTACAACATAGTGTGTTCCTGCACAATGCTTGCATGTTTGTTTTTCTTGGAGCGCAAGTATTGTAATGTGTCGACATATTGCATAAATCAGCTAACTGAATATGAATCGTGCTTTCTTATTCAAATTAAATTGTATAAATTGTCAGCAGAGCTGTCACCTCCACCGCCACAACTGCTGCCACCACCAACATCACACCCACCACGATCACCACAACCACCACCACGATCAGCACCACCACCACCAACCCCACCACGACCACGATCAGCACCACCTCCACGACCACCACCCCACCACGACCACGTTCACCACCACCACCACCACAACCACCACCACCACCACAACGATCATCAAAACCACTCCACGATCATCATAACCACCACCACCCCCACCACGACCACGGTCACCACCATCACCCCACCACCACCACCTCCACCACCACCACAACCACCACCCCACACGACCACGATCAGCACCACCACCACCACCCCAACCACGAGCGCGATCCCACAACCATCACCACTACCACCACCCCACCACGACCACGATCACCACCATTACCATCTACATTCGTAAACCAATGAGTGCGATACTGATGACTGCACCACGGTAGTGTAAATGTCTTAATTGTGAATGCAAAACAGACTTTCTGTCCATTACAGCGGCAAAGGTGATCCACACCAACGAACGCAACGGGGAGCGATCTTAATGGTGATGGTGCTTTCAATATCTCTCGTGGCGATCGGACACTTCTTAAAAAAAGTAGGAATGCATACAAGAAGCAATCCTCTAAGACGATACCACATTACATCAACAATAACAGTTTATGTTATACTGTCACTCATCACAATGTCGAATACATTAATATTTTAACGATGGGCTCCACTGTGTAACGTATATTAGCACAGATATTAAGTCGGCAGAAGTGAACTGGTGTGGTGGAGGTGTTGATGTTGTTGCTGGTGGTGAGGTTTGTGTTGGTGGTGTTTGTATTATTGTTCGTGGCGGTGACGGTGGTGTTGTTCATTGTGGTGAGGTGGTGGTGAGCGACAAAAAGATTGGTTTTGCTTCGCGTTGCCAGAAGCGGTAATGCGAACGTCGAGGAAGGAATGCTGGACGTCGAGGCCGTGCGGGCGACGCAGTACGCTGATGAGACCGAGAGCGAGGAAAACGTATTCGACTACCAGCTCTCGTGATTATAGCATCTCTCAAACATCGACTGGCTCTGAGACAATCCGGTGATTGCGATTTGCGAAATTATATAACAATATACACATTAATCAGATCTACATGTCCAACGTACGCGGTGCTAAATACCCTTGCTGCAATTAACAATGGTTGGCGTTCTCCTGCAGAGGAGTGTGAGATTGGGCCATTTCTTTTGGTGTAATATTGATAGATATTCATCAAGTATATCTGGCTGGCACGCAGCAGTAAACCCTGTGTTACTTTCAGTCGGTTCTTATGACGTACCTTGCATTTAGCTTTTAACAAGTTAACGGCGGTTCACTCTCCATAAAGGGATTGTACAACGTTTTTCGGGACATACTCCCTGAGGTTGGAATATTGCGAAACTGTATGCGTTAGAAATTGTATGCGTTAGAAACTGTATGCGTTAGAAACTGTATGGATTAGACATTTTCACATCTCGGTTGTTTATAAATAATATCCATACAAAACGTGTTACCGTCGTGATCTTTAATGTATTCCTGTTTTAGAAAAAATACAATTTCAAGTTGTAATAAAACATGCCATTGTTACAACGTACGTAGAGGTCGCTGGACGGCAGAAACCAGGTATTAAATAACCAGTGGAAATCGTTGTCTATTTCATTTAAAGTGTCCCATTTCCTGCTGTGTGCTCCATCTTTTGGTAAACGTAGGTATCAGGTTTGATTTGTTTATCGACGTCAATCGTCAAGCGTCGGAATATGAAGAACTACTGAAAATAAACACATTTGAAAAAATCGTAATTACTGTTTCCGTAAACTATAATACCAATTCAGTGAACTGTGCACTTGAACTCTTAATTATACATAAATCAGTGCAACTAGGCCAAAATAAAGACATATCCACCGCCAAAATAGTATTGCTGTGTGTGCTTAAAGAATACGCCAAACCTTTCA
>BSQZ01000049.1:85000-100000 GCA_033239005.1 Lamellibrachia satsuma | reverse complement strand
AAAGTGTATGTATATAGCAAGACACGAAACCAGCATTTTGTACTTCTAGCTTTATTTCATTGATACTGGCCTAAACTTGTACAATTATCTGTTGCTCATTGATAGCTCATGTAGCATTATGTGCCCCTCAATCTCCCTCTTACTCTGCACAAAAGATTGCATAATTTCTGGGAAGATCACCTTCGACATAAATTTTTACATCGACATATGACTGTGCTTTTCATAATTCACAATATAATAAAATATTTTCTAAATTGAATAATTTGTGTTTAATATATATAATTCAACCAGGAATTGTGTGCATTTATATGTGTATATATCTTTATCTTTCTTTCAGTGTCAATGCACAATTAAAGGAATTAGTCACTCTTTTTGTTTTGTTTTGTTTTGTTTTATGGAACAGTTGAAGTTGTAGTTTGTGCGCAGTACTTGTGGCACTCTCTGTGTTGGAAAAATATGACCCCCCTCCCAAGTGAACTTGTAACGCCCCCTGCAGTATTTTGTTTGGGAGAATATGCCACTCGTGTAAACTTGTGGCGTCCTCCTGGAGTCGATTAAGAAATATATCCCCGCATGAACTTATGGCGCCCCTGTAGACTGTATTGGGAACAATTACCCCCCCTTGTGAAAAGCTGGCTACGGGGCTTACCCTCATTGTGATTGTGTCCTGTCACCCTGTCCACTGCCCGTGATAGGACGAATAGTTAAGGGCGGCATGTCCTCCACCGTGTCTAGTCGACTGACGATTCAAATGTGTTACTTTCCAGTGGACATTACCACACTATTTGTATTGGTGGTATTCGAAAGGATGTCGTCAATTAAATGTCCAGTCGGTAAGCCATTAACATAACCATAGTGGTCCCTGACAAATGAAACGATATAACTATAGTTGAAACTAAATATAGATCTTTTGCTCATTTTCAAGAACATGTTACTAACAGCCACCTTCATTATTTTCAGTTCAGTTCAGTTACCCTACAATATTTAAAATCCCAAAACGTACCAATCTGTTATCGTTATATGGTACACATACCACAACAGGTTGGTTAATGTAACCTGCTCTATGGACAAATCATGTTACTTGGCAACAATGGTAGCCATTAGCTTAGTCGTTTGTGACGTATGTTTTTCCGTTTGAAGACGCGGTAGATTCTCTGAAACAGCCGGCGATGCATAGACCTTCTCTACCGGTATGAATTACACTGCATCATCTGCAACGATTCTCTACATAACACTCTACTTACGTAAGTACTGCACAAAGCGATATACGTGCCTCACAAAGTCATACAGAATTCTTGAGACGTTCACGTAAATGTGTGTTGCTTAACGTTTGCCAGAGTGATCCACAATCCGAAGTAGAATAAGAGTGTACTAGGCATGGAATTATACTGTTGCTACTTTAGAATCGACGGTGAGCCAGATGAATACCCAATTCTAATAATTTCACTAGTTACCCGTATATTTGTTTTGTTGAGTTATTGTTATTGTCCATAGTAGAGGTCCACACTGCGATAGTTTATATGATAGTTTTATTTATCCTCAAGTGATGTATGCTTTGTTAATCAACGGAACGTAAAGAAACAACCATAACGCCGGTGATAGAATGTTTTGCTTATACTCTTTGCAAAGCCACACATCATCTCTATTGCACGCATAGTACAACATCAAACAAGGTTGAACTGTTTTGATTGCGTAGTCGTCGCTCTGGTGAACACCCTTCTATGCATAGTCAAATATGTATGTTATTTGTATATTCAACATTTGTGATCACATATACATAACTGTTTTTTCAGATGTGGGTCGGACCCTAGCCGCCTTGCCTTTCATTCCGAGGGTGGGGACTAGGTTTGGGCTTACATTTAGTACGATGCTCGCCAAGAGTAACTCTTCAGTTTGGAAGGAGCATATCACCAAGAGTGATGGCGTCATCATTCAGAGAGCCGGCCAGCCGGTTACAGGAGCTCGCCACAACCGCTACGAGCCCAACACCAAGCCTAATTTAACAGTACTCATTTTCAAACGGTACGCCGCGTTATTTCGAAGTAGAACTGCAGTCAAGAAACCACTCTCGCCTGACTAACGGGTTCGTCGCATTAGTGAATGTTGTATTCACAGGACGATAATATTTCTATGAACGTCTTCCTTTTATCGTTGTCAGTGACGCCGTACACACATCACTTAGTTGCTACATCACCATATTCAGTTATACGTTCATCGTTAATTACTGTTCGTAACTTCTACTTCAGCTTTTGTCATCCAGCAACTTCAGCACGTACGCCACTTCAGTGTTGCGCTTCACCTGATGCCGAAATCAATTGTTTCGTCTCGCTGTGTCTCCAACTTCTCCTTCCACGATTTCCTTGTTATTCAGTTGTTTATTTTCCCTCCTCTCCCGAACGTTGCTGTCAAAGTCAGAATGTCTTATAGCAGTACCCATGTTGCATTTCGAATTTGTTCTCGCCATCAGGAGATAGCACCATTGAAAATGATTGTGAGACTAGCAACTGTTAAGAAACTGCGTCTTCAAAGGTTCAGGATCTAGAAAATACTAACTGTGGAAATATTCATCTTACAAAATTGTCTACAAGCCAATTCGTGTTTCCATATTTACTCAAATAATTGGTATCATTAAAGGTATCGTTCCATAGGATCCAAATGGATGACGGCGGCTATTATTCTTACGAGGACGCTTCAATAACTGGGCACACCGAATTGGTTGTCGTCGGTAAGTTAGCGACCGACCGACCGACCGACCGACCGACCGACCGACCGACCGACCGACCGACCGACCGACCGACCGACCGACCGACCGACCGACCGACCGACCGACCGACCGACCGACCGACCGACCGACCGACCGACCGACCGACCGACCGACCGACCGACCGACCGACCGACCGACCGACCGACCGACCGACCGACCGACCGACCGACCGACCGACCGACCGACCGACCGACCGACCGACCGACCGACCGACCGACCGACCGACCGACCGACCGACCGACCGACCGACCGACCGACCGACCGACCGACCGACCGACCGACCGACCGACCGACCGACCGACCGACCGACCGACCGACCGACCGACCGACCGACCGACCGACGATGACATACCTGGTATTTGTCACCAGGAGATATCAGCTGTAATGTGACTGGGCCGCACACGCGAACAGATGGAGACACCATCATCTACAGCTGTTTCTTCAAGTACCAAGGTCGGTTAATCCCGTCTTTGCTGTGGAGAGGCCAAGGTGTAACATCCAACTCTATCGTCAACACGTCCACGAAGACTGACGTTATTCCCGCAAAACGCGGCACCTGCTATAAGGGTGAGACCCGCCAAAATCCAGCGCAGCAAATGACAAGTGGAACTTCCAGTGCAGCAAATAACAGCAAATAAGAATAGTTTCACTCAATCACTCTCCCACTCACTCACTCACTCACTCACTCACTCACTCACTCACTCACTCACTCATTCTGGCCGAAACGACTCTTCTCCAACACACTCTGGCATTTGCTGCTTTCTTCAGTCTACTTCCTCGGCCATTGATCTCCTCCCAATAGTTTTGGATCTGCCTGTTTTTCTTTTTCCCTGTGGATTCCAGCCAGGGTCTTGTCTCCTGGCACTGTTGGTTTGTTTTCGGAGGGTGTGTCCGATCCATATCCATTTTCGTATTGCAGTGTAACTCTTGATGCTGTGTTGGTCTGTCCTGCACAACTTGCCGAACAGCAAATATCTTATACAAGTTGTTGTGCTGCAAATATTGTACTACTTGATGTTCAGCAAATATCTTGTATTGTGTCATTATGTTCTCCACTCAACAAACACCATCATGAACGCCAACAAGGAACGTGAGACAAAATATAACTATTACTTGTATTTGCCGCAGGAAATTGTACCACCTCCGTCACTATACGGGCGACACCAAAACTCAACCGAACGCAACGAACCGCCACTATTTATGATTCAGTGTTAAACACGAACACGTTCGAATTTATCACCGGGAAATTAATAGTGCACTGCAAGTATTGATCTTGTTGCTTCGAATGATCCAGAAACAAGTCGCTGATTAAAAGAACTGTTACTTATATGTGCATATATGCATGCATGCATGGAGGTAATATGTATGTATTTATACATGTTTGTATGTATATATGTATGTGTGTGTATGTATGTATGTATACATGTATGCATTTATGCATGTACGTACGTATGTCAACCGTGAAGTGAATGCCACCTAACGACTGTCGCGTGCGTGCGTGCGTGCGTGCGTGCGTGCGTGCGTGCGTGCGTGCGTGCGTGCGTGCGTGCGTGCGTGAGCCTACTCCTTGAATCTGCCCTCTTCTCTTCTTCTGCCTCAGACCCGAGATTGTGATCGATGTTTCTTGTCTGTAGGTAAACATGGACTAGGAGGACCGAACTGTACACAACGTACGTATCTGGTCTGCCATTGTCTCGAACTTTCTCTTTCCACCAAGTTGTCGCATTAGCAGGAAACGAAGACAAATTATACATAATTTATTCATTCCTAACAAAACTATGAACGTTTTCCTGTAACACTATTCTGATTGGAAGAGTTTCTCCTTCTTGTTATTTGGTTGTTGCTCATAGATATTAGCAACCTCACATGCAACACGGGTCTGATTGGAAGAGTTTCTCCTTATTGTTATTTGGTTGTTGCTCATAGATATTAGCAACCTCACATGCAACACGGGTCTGATTGGAAGAGTTTCTCCTTATTGTTATTTGGTTGTTGCTCATATATATTAGCAATCTCACATGTAACACGATTCTGATTGGAAGAGTTTTCCTTATTGTTATTTGGTTGTTGCTCATAGATAGTAGCAACCTCACATGTAACACGATTCTGATTGGAAGGGTTTCTCCTTATTGTTATTTGGTTGTTGCTCATAGATATTAGCAACCTCACATGTAACACTATTCTGACTGGAAGAGTTTCTCCTTATTGTTATTTGCTTGTTGCTCATAGATATTAGCAACCTCACATGTAACACGATTCTGACTGGAAGAGTTTCTCCTTATTGTTATTTGGTTGTTGCTCATAGATATTAGCAACCACACATGCAACACTGACCCCTGCAAAAACGGCGCCGTTTGCACTGATTCTACCGGCGAAATAAAGTGTCACTGCCCAGCGCGATACACTGGCGCTCAGTGCAATGGTGAGAGAGTCAGACTAAACGTCACCGGAACACTGTCGGCGTTCAAAAACATGTAGATGACTTCGTGCGTACAAGCCTTTCTCACAAATTCGCACACACGCCGGCACGCACGCACACACGTAAATGCACCCGGACGCACGCACGCACGCACGCACGCACACGCGCACGCACGTACGTACGCATACACGTATTCACACGCATGCACGCAGACGCGCGCATGCACGCAAGCGCGCATACCCCAAACACACATACACGCACACGCACATGCGCACGAACACACACAATCGCATGCACGAAAGCGCACATGCGCCCCTCCCCTCACACACATATCGTGATGTATTACACCATATCTGTCTTGCAGCTCCAATCCAGTGTAGCAGTGTTCGCTGTCGTCACGGTGGCACGTGCGTTGACGACCCCAGCGCCACATTCCGCTGTTTGTGTAGCCCAGGCTTCAGTGGGACCTATTGTGAGGTCGCACCCACCACAGTTCATGAGAAGAGACCAGCGCAGTCAACTACCGTCAAAACACCGGCTAGTGGTAACCACTCATGCGTTATACGTGAACTGTTTGCAACGTATTTCGAGTTAAACTGTTTCACTGCATATATTAGAGAGTTTCTGCAAGCGCACCGATCTCGGCTCCCTTCCCGATCCCGATCCCGATCCCGATCTCGCTACGCGTACTACGTCACTGCTTCATGTGTTTATCGGGGCCGGGTCGATGAGATAGGGAAAACACCGATCTCGCAGGTTCAATTGGTTAGTGGTCTCCCTATCTGTAGTACGTTGAAATTATGGTTGAATAAAAATAATAAATATAGAGCAAGTGTACGTAAGTATACTGTTGACTGATTAGTTGCCCTCTTTTAGTTGCCAATGGGCTCATTGCATCGGGAAAAAGAGTTTTAAGTGCCCACTGTCTAAGACTATGGCTGTGGTAAACAAAACTACACGAAACCATCGACGGCACAGTAGACTTAGATTTAGACATCGCATTGTAGATCAGTCCTATGGCATAAACTAGACCAAACATTCCAGCTGAAGTGTACTGAAATTATGTACAATGCAGAAACAAACAGTTATGGTTAACTTTCTATATTGTTTTTTATATATAAAATATATACTCGAGTTTCTTAACATCGTCTTCGACTACGACTCGTGCACCTTTTGTTTTGTTCACTTATGAAAGGTTAGCGCAACTATCCGACTATTATTCTCATAAATAAATTCATATTTTGTTGTGATAGGATGCCCACAACTGCAACTGTCAGTTCAGCATAAACACTGACCCCCAATGACCAACTGCAAGTTGCAGAACGATAAAAAACCGCATTGCCACGGATATGTGCGACGCACGAATTTGGGACATGCAACCATACAAACAAGTGTTTTTATTTTACATACTTTCGGATATTATGAATATTTCTTGCTCTGTTAAAATACAAATAACCCAAAAGCTATTTATGCAACAACTGAGATTTTGGCATGGCTATTCTTCATTATTTGTAGATGCTAGATAGTAACAGACTACTGTATGTAATTATAATGGATGTATGTAAATGTTGGGGTGTAATTTAAAATCCGGGTGTTAGTCAAATCTTAATTGGATTTGAATTGATCCAAACATTGTGTGACATTGATTTGATAAAAATCAAAACGGATTGATTTTGCATTTAATTGAAATTGGAAATTCTGCTGAATTTGTTAATTGTTCAGTTCATATAAAACGTAAATGTTTTGATATAAAGTTACACATATAAACAAAGAAATATATTATTATTTATTTATTCTTCAGACTTATTTTCACTTAAAAAAATACAAGGTGTGATGATCTTATATGGAAATCAAAACAGAAATAGCACCTGCTCTAAGTAAACATGTAACTTAAGGGACAACATAATAAAAATAAGGTAGATGTAGATGGTGCCATCCACGTAGATCGGGTTACATTTGCGCGTGTTGCAAAAACTCTACTCGGTCACCGATCTCCTACTCACCGAACCGATCGCGCGCGAGATCGGGATCTGGAAGGGAGCCGAGATCGGTGCGCTTGCAAAAACTCTCTATTATGTAGTTAACGTCACTGTGTTTGTTCGTTAAACGTACTGCTAAACATCCGCCGTTTCCATTTGGTACAGCGTTTTGACGGCCCTGCAGTTCTTGGACATGTTATCCACTACAGTGGACAGCACGGTCATGTATGTCGATTCCCAGTCCTTTGAATCTAAGTGGGAGGTCGTTCCCCACCACGTGACTGCAATGGCGGAGAGAAGGGCCAACATTATTAAATTAGGGGAAGGCTGTGTTAGTTGAGCCATTTTTCATTCTTTTTGATGTCTATGGCGCAATCATATTCATAAGTCAAAATTGTTTTTACTTACATAAACTATGGTTATTAATAGATAATTGTATACGAAGATAATATATCTATCATGCATAGATAATTATATATAGCTGATTCAAATAGGGTTGGTAAGTTGGCTCAACTAACACTTGGTGTGGGGTAAGTTGAGCCACAGTGTAACGTAAGTTGCTTAAATGGTTTATTTGTATAATTTACGTAGGCCTTGTACACAAAAATCACAGCAACTCAGCCAACACATCTACCCAATGGGTGCAACATATCTCTGACAAAACCTATCACGTGTACTCTGACAAGTCTACACACTTAATTAATACGTCAATGCACTTAGTTAATGTAGATTTATAGGTAAATCGTAGCCAATGTAACTAACTGCTAATATGTTTCATTGTATCTATCCAATGTCAAATTTCCTCGGAAAAACGAATTTCGTTATGTATTTTGGTGTAAAGAACACTCGTCTTTGTTCTTTAACCACTGCCAAACTAAACCTCCCTTGGTTCTTGGGTGGCTCAACTAGCCCCGTTTCGACAATTAAGTTTATTTAATTAACTTCTGATTAATACGCCAAGTGATATAAATAATCTTCTTCTCTGTGCATAGTTAAACCATTTGGAAGCGCACAAACAATACAATCTGGTCATGCGCGTTGATAGATTACACACCCGCAGACATTAATCACAATTACTAAAAGTTTCGAAAAGCTCACTTGTTCTGACCGTTATGACAAACGTAACCTACTATACATGAATCGTGTTCTAATAACATGTTAAATCACTGCGTGGTACCATGTAACTGTCGCTGCTGTAGTTTCCCGCGAAACATGGGTGGTTCAACTAACCCAGTGGCTCAACTAACACTGCCTTCCCCTACAAGGGGCACCATTTAACGACGACAATAATATTAATGATGGCAACAATGTCGTAATGTGTTGAAAACCTATCACGTGTACGTTACAGCCAAGCGCAGCAAGTCCTGGTATCGGTACCTCTACCTCTTGATTCCGTTGGCCGTTGTCACTGGTGGCATCCTCATCGTCTGCTTTGTTAGGTAGGTGTGCTAGTCATGTGCATTGACAACGCAAATATGTATACTACATGTGTACTATCTATATGCTGTGACAACAAAGACTAAACAATGACGAATTGCCACTCTTGCTACAAGGTTATGACTGAAGAGGTGACGAACCTCAAAGATTCCATTAGTTCAAGCAGTCTTAGGTAATTGCTACATTTGGCAAGCAGTAAACTTCCCAGTTCGCACTGACACAAATAATGCGTTTTTGTATTGATGTCCCCAGAACTACTAAATGGTTTACTGAATGGTCTATCTGTTGTTTTGATTTTGGTTCTTCAATTATGGCGTTCATTCAGGCGATGGTCGTCATGGCAACTAGTTGTGTCTTCAGGCGCAAGAGGCGGGCACGGCAAGACGAAGGACAGATGCTTCATCACCGGAACGCCGGGAAGAAACCAGGGAAGAAGGCGGGGGTGAAGGAGAACGAAGAAGGACGCGGGTTGTTCAGAAGAATCATTCCCGGGTTTTAGAGACAAAGTTGGCCGGCTGATGATATGTACAACCACGACAGTGCATGTATGACATCGACTATCTCACACGTGTTTCCGTTTCCATGCTGTAAGAAAGTACCTCAGTACGTTTAAATCATAGTATGTCTTTACAATAAAACAGTTTGTGGTTGTGTATGTTCCCTCGTATCTCCGTTAGTTTCGCGTGTACTAATGTTTCGTAGGCGTCACGTGTCGTTATCGGATTGTTCATTTACTACAATTGTTCTAGTGGTTTTATTAGAATGTTTTGTTATAAAAGGGAAAGAATAGTTTTATAGCTTCTCCTCGAGGTCGAACGTGAACCACTAAATGTTTGTCTAATGTCGAAATCATCTAAGGAGGAGTAGCATAACTTACATACGCCAGCTCCGTTATAGTAAGATTGTTGCTATCCATAGACGTGGCGTTAACTTGTGGCGGCCTTTTCTCCCCGTGCAATGCAGGGTAACTCAGCTAGTTTAATACCCACTAAATGGGCATGCGATGATGACCAGATGACATTGTGTACTTAGAATATCCTGAAAGCGATGATGACCAGATGACATTGTGTACTTAGAATCTCCTCAAAGCGATGATGACCAGATGACATTGTGTACTTAGAATCTCCTCAAAGCGATGATGACCAGATGACATTGTGTACTTAGAATCTCCTCAAAGCGATGATGACCAGATGACATTGTGTACTTAGAATCTCCTCAAAGCGATGATGACCAGATGACGTTGTGTACTTAGAATCTCCTCAAAGCGATGATGACCAGATGACATTGTGTACTCCTCAAAGCGATGATGACCAGATGACATTGTGTACTAGAATCTCAAAGCGATGATGACCAGATGACATTGTGTACTTAGAATCTCCTCAAAGCGATGATGACCAGATGACATTGTGTACTTAGAATCTCCTCAAAGCGATGATGACCAGATGACATTGTGTACTTAGAATCTCCTCAAAGCGATGATGACCAGATGACATTGTGTACTTAGAATCTCCTCAAAGCGATGATGACCAGATGACATTGTGTACTTAGAATCTCCTCAAAGCGATGATGACCAGATGACATTGTGTACTTAGAATCTCCTCAAAGCGATGATGACCAGATGACATTGTGTACTTAGAATCTCCTCAAAGCGATGATGACCAGATGACATTGTGTACTTAGAATCTCCTCAAAGCGATGATAACCAGATGACATTGTGTACTTAGAATCTCCTCAAAGCGATGATGACCAGATGACATTGTGTACTTAGAATCTCCTCAAAGCGATGATGACCAGATGACATTGTGTACTTAGAATCTCCTCAAAGCGATGATAACCAGATGACATTGTGTACTTAGAATCTCCTCAAAGCGATGATGACCAGATGACATTGTCTACTTAGAATTTCCTGAAAGTTTAAATACGTTGCCAACGAATGCGTAGTAAGTTTACAACTCTTGAAACAGAGAAGGAACGCGGAAAAATACAAACCAGTATGTTTGATATGTCCCTGTAACATACAGACCATCGGTGTGTATGGCCGGAGTTGTTTACTAATTCATAGGAACACTAGAGTGATTTTAGATGCCAAACATTGTATTTAATACAATATCAGTACATCGAAATAAATTTTCCCAAAATTCATCAAACAATGTTACATGTGGAATATTTTTGGCACCAACTACAAAAACTCATTCGTGATTTGTTGTTTCTCGTTTGTGTTGACTCAAGTTCTCTGCTAGTATTTTTGGTTTCCACAGTTGTGTTACATTTAGCTATATACGTTTACAGCCAATTCAGGTGTGATATAATAATTCCGCCAACAGCTCGAGTACGGTAAAACAACAACTACGTACAGCTGCAGATTTGTTACCAACCATACATCATCAACGCAAAACCGTTCGTCATACATGAGCGCACGGACTAGCGAAGATACGATTAATGTGTACGATATCTCATGATTGTACAATTCTCAATGTCCGGAATGTCTAAGACCGGCCGGTATCTGAGGGATGGTAGAACCAGGAGAGAATATTATTAAGGAAGCCTTCTTCCTCCTCGGCTTCCTCGGCCTCTCGCCTCGACCTCTCTTCTTCTGCCGCTCTAGCTTCTTCGTTCTTCTTTCTGCGTCTGGAATAAACATAGTCAGTGATCATCACCACCACCACTACCCCCACCACTCTCCAACTTCCCACCATTGTGTAGAGTCCACCTCCCACCTAATTTTCAGTCCATCCTCCACCAATTGTTAGAGCCAATCTACCACTTCCTGCCACAACCACTCATTATTATCAGCGTGACCATTGCCAAAACAGCCACCCCTCGACAACACATTTTGTCTCAGCAACCATTACCACCACCACCACCACAACGACCACAACAACCACAACCACCACCACCACCATCGATACCACATTTACCAACATTACCACACGGACAAGCAATTCCACATGGACCAAGACTACCACGTGAACAAAGACTACCGTATGGACCAACACCACCACAAAGACCAACAATACCTCAAGGAATAACATTACCACATGGACGAACACTACCACATCAACCAACACTACCACATCGACAAATACGACCACAAAGATTAACACTATCACATGGACCAACAGCATCACAAGAACCAATACTTCCACATGTATCAACACCATCAAAATGACCAACACTTCCACACGAATCAACAATACCACATGAACTAGCCCCATCACATGGAACAACACTACTACATGGACCAACACTATTACATGGACCAACATTATCACATGGACCAACACTGTCACATGAACCAACACTACCACATTAACCAACACTACCACATTGACCAACACTACCACATGGACCAACACTACCACATGGACCAACACCACCACATTGACCAGCACTACTACACTGACCAACACTATCACATGGACCAACATTACCTGAATGACCAACATTATCACATTGACAAAAACTATCACATGGACCAACACTACCACATTGACCAACACTACCACATTGACCAACAATGCCACATGGACCTACATGACCACATGGACCAATACGACAACATTGACGAACAAAACCACATTGACCAACACCACATCCACTAATGAAATCATCACTGCAGCCTACGTCAGCAAGGCAGCCTTCTCTGAATGCAAACATCGTTGATATCAACGATAGCATTATCATATTTCATGATATTTTTATTTTAATAAGATCAACATAATTTCAAATTCATCACGATTTGTCACATCTAACACATATTGTATTAATAATGACGTGTTATTGCTAGACATTAATTTTAATTATATTGCTTTATGTTTTTATATGCAATACTCAATTCTATCGTTACTGTTACTTCTTAGTTTTAATCATGTCAGTGCCTCATCATTTAATATAAATTAGTTGTGTCATTGGACTAGAATATCAGAGTTGCTGGTGCAGTCGCATCAAGATGTTAGTGTTGTATTGTCAAATTATTGAAGATACAGTAATGTGAATGAAGAGATGATGTCATAGAGTCGATGATACATAGTTCATGGCACAGATACATAGATGATGCAATGCTGTTACCGAGTTGATGAAGCAGTCACATAGATGTTACATCGTTACATGGATGATGTCATATTGTCACATAGTTAATGGTACAGAAACGTAGACGATCTGATGTAGTTAAGGGGGTTCTGCGTACTTGATGAAGTACACTGCGAGAATGGTGGCCGCAGCGATAGGCAACAGAAGCAGCAGGGCGTACAACAATACCGGCTTCGCGCTCTTCCAAAGGTACGCCTCTGCCTCTAAGGAATCAACGGAATCACCAACTCAGTAGTGGACATATATTAACATTATGTTTTTGAGTTTTGACAACAACTAAACACTTATGCATACGACATTTGTATGTATATTCAGGTATTTATCTAGGGCTGTCGTTGCTATTTAGTGAATTATAAAATGTTGAACAATACATATATTAGACTTCTCGTAGCGTTGCTACGGGAGGACCTTCATAATAATAATAACGTATTATGTAAGAAATGAAAATACATCTTAATAAATTATATATAACTTATTCAGTTTTTTGTTTGTTTTTGACTGAATGATTTTTCCCACCAGCAAATCAACCCGAAAGTCATAAAACTTTTTCACAAATGTATCATGGAACAGAGACAGATTTTGTTCTCTACGTGCATTGATTTGTGTTTTCTCAGGAAGTACAATTTTTATCTAGAAATAAAGACATCAGCATCAGACTATCTTGCATTACTATTAATATCTCTATTATCCCGGTCTGTGTATACTTGTTTTCATATGAGTGTTTCTAATTTGCATAATTTCTGTTTCACTCCCTTCTCCTGCTGACAGTTCCTTCCTTACACAGCCCGCAACTGAGAGACCTAGATATGAATAACGCCTAAGATAATGTGGTTTAGCAACCCTACAGACAAAAAGGTTAAGAGAAGTAAAACTAGATGAAACGAATGATCAGCGTAGATTTATATGTCAGAAAGTACTCATTCTCACCGAGGACAAGAAATTAATGGAACAATTTATTTACATATTATGTAAATGCTAGCAGCGTGAATATGCTTAAAACAAAATTTATTTATTTCTGAGAAGGGCGTGTTACACATAGATAAGGAATCGTTGGTCTATCGATACGCCAATGGCTTCTTTGTCAATTTGCCATCTGGGTGTTTGCATGGAATAACAATCTTGTTAAATCTCCCAGATTAATTTCCTCAGTATCATGACCTCCGACTTACAACTGCAATTACTTCCTGATATTCCCTGTATACACACATGAACCACTGTATGTGTCGCATTGAAATTCCCTGTAGACACACACGAACCTCTGCATACGTCGCCCTGATATACCCTGGAGACACACACGAACGTATGTACGTGTCGCCCTGACATTCCCTGTAGACACACACACAAACCCATGTATGTGTCGCCCTGACATTCCCTGCAGAAACACAAGAACCCCTCAACATGTCACCCTGACATTCCCTGTAGACACACACGAACCCATGTATGTGTCGTCCTGACATTCCCCTGTAGACACACCCGAACCCCTGTACGTGTCGCCCTGACATTCCCTGTAGACACACGCGAACCCCTGTATGTGTCGCCCTGACATTCCCTGTAGACACACCCGAACCCCTGTATGTGTCGCCCTGACATTCCCTGTAGACACACGCGAACCCCTGTATGTGTCGCCCTGACGTCCCCTGTAGACACACGCGAACCCCTGTATGTGTAGCCCTGACGTCCCCTGTAGACACACACGAACCCCTGTATGTGAATGTCAGGGTGACATATTGAGGGGTTCGTGTGTCTGCATGGAATGTCAGGGTGACACGAACCCCTCAATGTGTCACCCTGACATTCCCTGCAAACACACACGAACCCCTCAATGTGTCACCCTGACATTCCCTGCAAACACACACGAACCCCTCAATATGTCACCCTGACATTCCCTGTAGATACACGTGAACCCCTGTATGTGTCGCCGAGACGTCCCCTGTAGACACACACGAACCCATGTATTGGTAAAGGTTTTCTCTACCGCCACCCGAGCTGATCGTGTAAGGAGCGGGTGGGGTTAGGTAAGATCTTCTTTGCCATTTGCAGGGTTCTTTACTGATATGATTGCTGTGGTTTCAGTTATACAGCATACAGCGATCTTACAAAATAATGATATATAACTTGTTCGGCTTTTTTCTGTTTTGAAAGGTTCTGAAAGGTTTCCCCACCAGGAAATAAACCCGAAAGTCAAAACACGTTGTTTTTCAAATGAATCATGAAACAGAGACAATATTTCGTTGTCTACATGGATTGAATTACATTTTTTCAAGAAGTGCAATCCTTATGTAGAAACGGGCACCATTGCAAGTCAAAAATAC
>BSQZ01000049.1:55000-80000 GCA_033239005.1 Lamellibrachia satsuma | reverse complement strand
AGGAAACATTCAGACAATTTTTAAGTTACCAGACCAACCTTGACTGTAGACTCTTCGTTTTTCACGAACTTTTACACTCACAAGACTGCGCTTTGTTTACTCTCGATGCTTTTGTAATACTTAATACTATATCCATTTAGCGCTTACGAAATAGTTTGTTCTGAATTGTCTTTATATGCATCATTTTAAATTTACCCCATGTGGTGGTTAGGTCTAATACTTACACCGCACTGTCAACAGTCCCGTTACAAATTGATATGTGTACGGAGTATTGACACTGCCATACTGGGTGGCAGTTCTGTTCGTCTGGTTGATGCTGATGGTCGCCTGTATGGTGACGGAGTAGGTGCCAGTCCCTGCACGTGATATCAACAACAGAGCATCAGTCAGCAATAACAGGCAAAAGTAAAGGCCCATATGGTAAGTGGACAAGGAAGCCATTGGCTTATCGATAGTCATGCGTTTGTTCCAGTCATTTATTGTCATCTGTAAGAACGAGTACTTCATGATATCCAATCGACACTGATCCTTCATTAATGTTACTTCATGCCATGCTAGTTCTACGATATTTCTTGAATAAGAAAAATATTTCAATCAATATTTTCATACACATTTAATATCTTAACAACTTCAATTTGATCTCTTCTTAAACTCTTTGTCTCTAGGAGTTTAATAGGAGATCAAATAGAAGTTTTTAATATGTTAAATGTCTCTAGGGTTGCTAAACCACATTCTTTTATGCGTTCTTCATAACACTAGGTCTCTCAGTTCTGGATTCATTTTAGTTGCTCTCTTCTACATTCGTCCAAGCGTATATATACCCTTCTTAATATATGGTCTCATTGCTTTTATACAGTATTATAAATCAGGCCTAACTATTGCTTTACCCAAATGTATAATTAGCTTTTTTATTTTATGATATATTTCTCCTAATAAACCCAAACATTTATTACCCTTACAAGCTGCAATACGACACTGCTCTGAAACTTTCGTATAAGCACTTATTGTTTACTCCAATGTCCTTTTCTTTTACAGTAGTGCCTAGAATAATATCTCCCATTTTACAGTTTATATCTCAAAACCTCGGAGGACATGTCCCAGAGACCACCTAAAAACGCCACTGACATCAACTGGTGCCCCCTATTATGATATATCATATCGTTAGCTATTATTCACCTAGACGGTGATAGCGCGTGCTTCGATTTATGCAATGGAATATGTAGTTATTTGTAAAGGAATTCAAAAGTGAAACCTGAGTACCAGTGATAGCTTACCGTTGTAACATTCGGTACCTGTAGGCACACGTAACTTAGTAAAGTTAGACAGTTTGTTGCTGTCAAGCACTCCCGGTCCGGACCACACTATTGGTTCTATTCGCAGACCACGATACTTGAAATTACATGAGTACGTCAGGTTAGTTCCTTCGGTAACAGTGTGTGGGGTTGAATTGTAACACACGTGGTCTCCTGGCGGACAAAATATATGCCGTAATTTGTATTTTATCGACCGGTCGGTCTGTCGGTGGTTCAGTCGGTCGTTCGTTCGTTCGTTCGTTCGGTCGGTCGGTCGGTAGGTCGGTCGGTCGGTCGGTCGGACGGTCGGTCGGTGGGTCGGTCGGTCGGTCGGTCGGTCGGTCGGTCGGTCGGTCGGTCGGTCGGTCGGTCGGTCGGTCGGTCGGTCGGTCGGTCGGTCGGTCGGTCGGTCGGTCGGTCGGTCGGTCGGTCGGTCGGTCGGTCGGTCGGTCGGTCGGTCGGTCGGTCGGTCGGTCGGTCGGTCGGTCGGTCGGTCGGTCGGTCGGTCGGTCGGTCGGTCGGTCGGTCGGTCGGTCGGTCGGTCGGTCGGTCGGTCGGTCGGTCGGTCGGTCGGTCGGTCGGTCGGTCGGTCGGTCGGTCGGTCGGTCGGTCGGTCGGTCGGTCGGTCGGTCGGTCGGTCGGTCGGTCGGTCGGTCGGTCGGTCGGTCGGTCGGTCGGTCGGTCGGTCGGTCGGTCGGTCGGTCGGTCGGTCGGTCGGTCGGTCGGTCGGTCGGTCGGTCGGTCGGTCGGTCGGTCGGTCGGTCGGTCGGTCGGTCGGTCGGTCGGTCGGTCGGTCGGTCGGTCGGTCGGTCGGTCGGTCGGTCGGTCGGTCGGTCGGTCGGTCGGTCGGTCGGTCGGTCGGTCGGTCGGTCGGTCGGTCGGTCGGTCGGTCGCCTCACCGATGACGACGAGGTCGATCATTCCACTAGTTCCTGTGCCGTCTGTGTAGGTGTAATGTCCTCCGTCGTCGTATTTTACGCTGTAGAACATATAAACACATTAAATTTCGCAATCCAGTCCGTCTCCTTCATTGTGGGAAAGTTAATTTGCGCATGGAGATGTAACAACATATATTACACATCATTTTGTATTGGCGTTTTCTCTCTTTTAAGTTGTTAAGAATATATATATATATATATATATATATATATATATATATATATATATATATATATATATATATATATATATCATTTATGGGTCAAGTTTATGCTAAATCGGGGCAGTGATCAAACAAACAACATTTATGGCTGAATGTTATGGAAATTCGAACTGTGATGCGAAATGAAAGCTTGCATGTTTGCGCACCTAAACATGTAACGAATATACACCAAAACATCGCTCACTGCAACCGACCACCGAAACATTTGAGGAAAACGTTAAACGAGTGCATCGTCAAGTACGTGTGTGGAGATCTCAGACAGCTGCAGACCCGCCAGAAATTGAGCAGTATGGATGGAAGTGCCACTTGAGACTAATGTTATCAATCGCTTTATCAGGTGTGGGTGTGAGAATGACACGCCTGGGTGTTACTGTAGGTGTGGTTGTAGCAAATAAAAAACTCTGATGCCCTATGTTCAGTGTGTGTCAATGTTTAGGTTGTTTGAATGTACAGGCTACATTGCGTCACTATATGTTATAGGTCACACGTCAGTGAGCTTAAACACCAAACCCTGAACGTGGAAGCATTACAATTATTACCATTGTGATCAACATGCTGATGTTTGTTGTTTATTACTGGTAACTTATCATTATTTTGAAAATATTGTGTAATTTCATACAAAATATGGGGTGGGGTAAAAACGCAACATATGAAATTGCTCAAGGTTAACATAGCGTCACCCTGAATTTTTTGAAAGTGTCCACTCTAGCATTGTTAATCAGCAGACAAAAAACAATAGATGGCAAAACCCGTTCCAGCCCAAAACTTGGAGTTGGCTGCCGGACTAGGTAGGAATAAACGAACGAGATACCTACACCGGGATATAGAGCACGCTTCCACTTGCATATTCAAAATATTCATAACGACTTTTTCTGGGGCCATCAACGGGGCGACTTGCCCGATAGATGACGACGCCATTCTGATCGGTGATGTGCTCCTTCCACACTGACGAGGTCAGATTCGCCCCAGCCGTCTCTACGATTGCCCCCCAATATTGTCCTTTAAGTGTCGCTGAGTGATCTGTCTCGCAAATCTCTACAAAATAAAAATAGACATACAACGGGGCGGCCAAGCTCAAAATGTCATAACAATTACGCTCAATGTGATTAAACCATGCAACTTGGTAGAGATATGTATATGTAGACTAATATAGTTGGATCATTTTCAGATATTGGGCCATCTAAAATTATACATGTGTAGGCCATCATCTTGATTTTTAAAATGGCTGTTTTTGTTGTCATAACATATTATTGTTATTGTGTTTAAAGAAACATTAACCTTAACCCCAGTGCGACCACAACTAACAATTACCTCCATTGAACAAGTATCAGTTTATTTCAACATCCCAGTGCTGGAGATGAAGTTATTGATTGTTATATTTTTGTTCTCGGAGGTGGTGCGGGCTCAAGGATAGTTGGGAACCAAAGTCATTACTATTCTGACGTGCCCTCAGTTATATCCAATATGAAAGAACCAATGGTGTCAGCTTGTGCTACATCCTTGGGCACGAACAACGTTGAACAAATGTGTAAGAAAAGAGGAAGTGACTTGATAATACAAGACGCCTTATGTAACTCACAATTGAAAGAGAGCCCGGAAATGCACCCGGGCTCCAAACCACAAAAGCCGGCAGCCTTATTGAGATCAAATAATTTCACCCACAGCACTGCCTCTAATTCACATTGACATTGACAATGAACAGACGTTACACAGATGTGTTCAAGAGAGTGGTTGAACAATAAGCATACACCCATTCTGGTACGTTGCATGTACAAGTTACATGTACAAGATGAACCCACAAGATTACTGCGACTAACATGTGCAAGATGAACCCACCAAATTACTGCGGCTAACATGTACAAGATGAACCCACCAGATTACTGCGGCTAACATGTACAAGATGAACCCACCAGATTACTGCGACTAACTTTGACATTCTTCATCATCATGTGTGTGGCAGACATACAGACACAAACGCAGACAATGAGCATACTCTATTGGGATTTGTATCCCGAAACTATGAACAAAAACAATGCTGTCATCAGCTTCAGTAGTGTGATAGTTCTACTAGATGCCCAACTGTTAAGTATCAGGATGCTCTAACTGAAATTATCCTAGGAATCGATGCTTCAGAACGACTCGCTCTTTGAATCATAGTCCACTTGGGAGATATGGCCGAACGGCAGATAAATCACGTTTCCGAAGAATCGAATGCTGACCAGTGCACTGTGTGGAATACAAAGCGCGTGTTCTCAAATATCCCCACTGACCAGACGAACATATAACATGATGCTTCAATGGATAGGTATCAAGGGACATGAAGTCACATTTGGTCAAACAGACAAACCCAGAAAATTAATGCCATTATTATTATATTATATCATCGTTTCCACGATATAATAACATATAATAACAGCCTTTCTACGACCTAACGAGAACATACAGTGAGATTAAAAAGGCCAGAAAGAATATGTTTACATCAGCTGTAGCAGCATGTGAAGAGGGCAGGCTACCAAAGTAGGCATATCTGGGGACAAGCATTGCTACCAATGGTTGTGCTCCTTCGCCGGCAAGCTAAGGTTGGATCAAGAAGGGTGATGGAAGATATGATTATAACTCGTATTAAACGATTATTCTCGAAACTGCGCACACCTGCTGCGAGTTGGTTTTCCGTGGTACCAAGAAAAGATGCCCAAAGCATTGTAAGTGCAATAAAGCTACTCTTCAATGAACAGCTACGTGATTTTGTGAAGAGGAATGTTCCATTAGCAGGGTAAGAACGTGCAAGACATTACGAACAAATGTTATTATTTTTCTACAGCGTTCAATAATGTGTTTCGATGCTCGAATGACTACCAAAATTCATAATTCAAGCGTATTTATTTGTTTCGCCTTTTTCAATGTTCAGTGTTATTGTGTTTAAGCTGTTTCGTTCAACATGTTCCTTGACCAAAACTACCTGTCTTGTCTTGAGTCACCATAGGAGTCGGCCAAATAGAGTCATAGATATACAAAAATACATTTAATAAAAACAAATTAGTTGACTCTGAAAGTTATTTAAATTGTATTAAATGTTCTTATTCACAATCATTCATATTTAAGAACTAATAACAATCTGTGCGTATTTACTGATTCTATAAATAGGACAATTCCTGCAATTTCATGCACAAATCGGCTCTTTTTTTCCCAAACGAGCGCACATGGGCACAACGGTAAAATATCGCGTGGCCCAACGTCTGAAAAAATGTATGTATGTACACAAATGTGTGTGTGTGTGTGTGTGTGTGTGTGTGTGTGTGTGTGTGTGTGTGTGTGTGTGTGTGTGTGTGTGTGTGTGTGTATGTGTGTATGTAAATATGTATGTTTCCTTGCATGTGCGTGTGTATGTGTGTATGTATGTGTATGTGTGTGTGTACATAAGTGAGTATGTGCGTATGTATGTATGTATGTATTTATGTATGTATGTATGTATGTGTGTACGAATGCATATATGTATGTATGTATGTATGTGTGTATATATATATATATATATATATATATATATATGTTCATCTACGTGTAAACAGCCCTCCTGAGATATATGTTAACATTGTTTTTAAATATATTTACGCTGCTAGCAGTTACACAATTCCTAGACAATTTGTTCCATTCATTTATTTTCCTCGGTGAGGATGAGTAAATCCTGACATCCAATCTACATTGACTCTTTAGTAATTTTACCTGAAGTCCTTTAGTCCTACTATCTTTTGTGAGTGAGAAAACCTGTCTATCAATATGTCCATACCCATTCAATATCTTAAACACTTCTATGTGATCTCCTCTTAACCGCCTTGTCTCTAGAGTTGTTAAAACACATTCCTTCAGGTGTTCTTCATAACAAAGGTCTGTCAGTTCTGGAATACTTTTAGTTGCCCTCCACAGTATGCGTTCTAACGTATATATATATATATATATATATATATATATATATATATATATATATATATATATATATATATGTATCCTTCTAACGATATGGTATCCACGCTTGTATCCAGCATTTTAAATAATGTCTAACTATAGCTTCGTGCAGAGATATAACTAGCTTTATTCCTTCTATGTTATGTTTCTCCAAATCAACCCAAGAATGTCGTTACAATTTAGCGCTGCAATACCACATTGTTCTGAAACTTTCATGTCAGCACTTTTTTAGAATGACCTCGTTTTTAGGAATCCAGGTTGAGGTGAATTTAATAATTTGTGCCTAACCAGAAAGTACACAATATTTAACCTTTCTAATAACTTACAAATCACTGACGTTAAACTCAGCGGTCTGTAATTTTCTGAATTATTTCTCGAACACTTTTTAAATAATGGTATGATGTTTGCTTCTTTCCATTCAAAAGGAACATCCCCTACGTTTAATGACATGTTGGACACAACTGATGTACGTATGTTTGTAAGCATATATATTTATATCTTAACCGGTAACATAGCTAAAACCCACTATCAAGTGTTATTCCTTTTGACATGCACATTTAGGTTACTAATCAATTCAATGAACACCATTAATAATTATAAAGAGAAATATTGTGCAATAAATTGTCCGACAAGAGAAAGTTATGGTATTTGGCGAATACAGCAATACTTACTCAAAGTGATGAAAATTACAAATAGGCTTCTAAGATATATCGGGATCAAATTCATGTGGACTGAGATCGACGAAACGCCTCAATACAGACGTGACGTCCGTCGCACAAGACAGAGCGGTAAACGTAAAATTATGACGTTGCATTACTTGCGTTCCAGAGCCTCGTTTTCGCTCAGAGTTTACTGGTGTTATCGTTCGCTGATTGACAGTTTGCGAACACTGAACTGAGAATGGGTTGATGCTTCGCTTCGTGGGTGGTGGTGGTGGTGGTGGTGGTGGTGGTGGTGGTGGTGGTGGTGGTGGTGGTGGTGGTGGTGGTGGTGGTGGTGGTGGTGGTGGTGGTGGTGGTGGTGGTGGTGGTGGTGGTGGTGGTGGTGGTGGTGGTGGTGGTGGTGGTGGTGGTGGTGGTGGTGGTGGTGGTGGTGTTGATAGTGGTGTTGGTGGCGGGAATAATTGTGGTGATGGTGGTTCAGCCTTCATTGGCAACTATTTTATTGTCGCCTGTTTTATTCATGTAACTGACCATAGTTTGGTTTGCAACGTAAACCAATTTAATACTTAACTCTACCATCTACACTGCCGCGAGGTGTAAACGCATATTGGTTTGATTACAATTATCCAGCGATAGAAACACTTCTTTGCGATAACCGCTCTGCACTCCAGGAATGTCTTAGCGACACTCATACGCAGCCTCCGATACAACATTATGCACAAACCAAACTACGACACATGGATGACAGCTGGTGGGACGAGAAAGCCGACGAAGTGCAAGAACTTTCTGGTCGAGATAACTCCAGGGTAGTCTTTCAGTCGCTGAAAAGTATTTACGCGGAGCGCCGACCTACAAGCAGCCCGATGCTGACCGCTGATGGAAATACTCTGTTGACCAGAAAACCGGACATCCTGAGCCGCTGGAAGGACTACTACGCGACGCTGCTAAACCGACCCTCCGAAATTAATGACCAAATCCTAGAGTCAATCCAACAGTGTCCCATACGAAATGAGTTGGAAGAATTTCAGACAAAACGAAAGATTGAACAAGCAATCGCGTCCATTGCACACAATAAGTCAGCCGGATTAGATGGGATCCCGGCTGAGGTGAACAAACACGGAGGTGACACCCTCATTGCAAATCTGCCCGACAGATACAGGCGCTACTGGGAGTCTGGTGAAATACCGCAGGACTTTAAAGATACGCCGATTGTGAACATCCGTCAAGGTAAAGAGACCAATAGGACAGCGGCAACTTACCTGATCCGGCCACGTTGTACGGGTGAATTACAACCGACTGCTAAGGCAGTTCTGTACGGCCAGCTATGGCAGGCAAAGCGAAATGATGGAAGACCACACTTACGCTACATGGATTGTTAAAAGCGACACCTCAACGCCGCCGATATCAACAAGAAGCACTGGGAGGAAATGGCGCAAAAAAACTGAAACCAAAAGAGCAAACGATGCCGAACTTAAACGACAACGCCGCCATGAACGTGCGCTCGCAAATCGAACAAATCAGCAGCCTGAGTTCTCACGCCGATACTGCGCAAGGAAATTGGCGGCTAGTATTGGCCAACTATCCCATGAAAGAGCTTGTGCGAGAAAAAGTTTAACGATTTGCGATGTTAATGTCATACTCGAAAACGAGAATACTGCCGATGATAATAAAATAAAGATTAATTAATGTATTCATCCATTCACATGTGAAGTGCCTAAATGTAACTTAACAGACACGGTGGCTGAGGATCTCCAAAATCGATAGGTCGAATATGATGAGCTGCGTACTAAACTGTAAGCGATGGGCAGAGTGGCTTATATCCTACTTAATCGACAGAAAGCAACTAGTTACTATCACCGGAGTAGAATCCAATTCCCAAATTGTAATATGTAGAGTCCCACAGGAAAATGTTATGATCTTTGCTGTGTCTCTGCATTGTTAATGGTATGTCCATCAGCGTGAAATGTTAGGGCTTTGTTTGTGTCAGGTATAAATCCAGTTTCAACGTTTGATCAGAGAGATTTGTCAATAGCAGAACTTAAGTCAGCAGTTACAGCCCATGCCAATATAATCAACTGCATTATTGATTGGCAGGGAGCCAATGTGAAGAGGGATTAAAAAGATAGCCAATAACCGAGACGAGGGACGCCGTGTCAGCCACATATGGGACAGTCCGCTTGCCGTACCTCAAGCAGAATAAAAACTGACTAAATTGTGGGCAACGGCCAGTCTACGGCCTTGCAGAAATAACTACAGTTGTGCAGAACTAACTGCAGTCGTGTACACGTGATTCATTAACGGAAAAAAAAGTAGTTAATACAACATCAATGCATGAAATGTCTTACCCAGAGCCGCTGTTAGGATTGCTAGATTTATATATTTAAATGTCAAATAGTTCAATACAAAATCAGATGTGATACAGTCCTTTAACTAAAGCGTTATACTAGGGTATGGTCGTTAATCTGTTGACAAATAAAATGCTGAAATCGTTGATCTGAATCTGTTGAAAGTGTAGAGTTATTATAGACTGTCACATGAGTTCAAACTTTTCAGTGACCGGAATGTCTCAGAGCCGGCGGATATCTTAGCGATGCTTTGCTGAGGACGCTTTCATTGTCCGTCTAGTTTTGCCCGTTCGTCCGCCGTAGCCCACTCTGCCTCTTCTGCTTCTTCCTTACGTTTGTTTCTGCGTCTAGAAAGATAATCATTACTCAACATCCTTACCACTACCATTACCCACCCCACCTGCATATCTACCACCGCCGCCGCTATCATCACACATATCTAACACCACTATCATCATACATATCTACCACCACTATCCTCACACATATCTACTACCATTGTCATCACACATATCTACCATAACTATCATCACACATATCCGCATCAAAGACCGCCACAAACTTCACCACATTTTTCTACTACAACCACCACCATAATCGCAACCGCAGCCACAGTTTTCATACATTTAGCCTCGTTGTGACAAACGCACACAGCGGAAACTAGGGGACTTACGATGTAGTTTGGGATTTTTTTAGCTATTCTTAACAACTGTTTGTACTATTTATTAGGCAACGTTAGTGACGAACGACTCTGACGCGCAGCTTCCATAAGGATGTTATCTGCCATTTTCCATCATTGTAGTATTTAAATAATTTAGCATTAGAAAGTCGTGTCATCGGACTAGACTATGAGAAAGATAAGAGTAGATAAGAATCACATAGATGATGTTTTGATGTTGCCCATTTGTGGTACAGTTTCTTAGATGGTTAATGGTATTGTGATATATACAACTTGATTCATTCATGGAGTTGATGGTACAAAAAATAAAAGAATGTGTCTCGTAATAGTGTTGATGGTACAATCACACATATGTCATCATATATTTGGTGACATAATCTTAAAGATAAAGCGATAACATTGATGGTATAGTCACGAAGATGAAGTGAGGTTGTCAGAGAGTTGATGACATATTGCAGATTTGGCGGTACAATCACGTAGATGTTGCTTTTTGTGGATGTCCATATGCTATCAAAGTGAAGTCTTGACAAGGGTAGATAATATACAAATAGCACTTCGTTTGCATCGTCTTCAAAAGATTGCAAGTAACAGTAGTACTTTGGAGTAAAAGCGAACACACACACACACACACACACACACACACACACACACACACACACACACACACACACACACACACACACACACACACACACACACACACACACACACACACACACACACACACACACACACACACACACACACACACACACACACACACACACACACACACACACACATATATACAACATTACGTTTGTGTTGATTACGGCTATGTTTGATAATTAACCCTCTCAAGTTGAACCGTTTGTACATAAATGCTGCCTTTTCTTCAATTGACAAAAAAAACCCACCACATTTACTGCAATTAACTCTTTGTCAGTCACGTTACACAATATTTTAGAAGCCTTAGAAGAACCTAGTTCCTCTGGAGTCGGCAGTTCAGAACACAAATTAATTTTTATTAAATTGCGTGACCACCATTTTGTAAAATGGCCGCCTTGGCTGTGTGAGACAAAATGTGCGATGGTATATATAATAGATATATATATATATACGCATACCTAAGAAATAACGAACCATTATCATATCTATATGCTGTGACAACAAAGACTAAACAATGACGAATTGCCACTCTTGCTACAAGGTTATGACTGAAGAGGTGACGAACCTCAAAACTTCCATTAGTTCAAGCAGTCTTAGGTAATTGCTACATTTGGCAAGCAGTAAACTTCCCAGTTCGCACTGACACAAATAATGCGTTTTTGTATTGATGTTCCCAGAATTACTGAATGGTTTACTGAATGGTTTATCTGTTGTTTTGATTTTGGTTCTTCAATTATGGCGGTCGTTCAGGCGATGGTCGTCATGGCAACTAGTTGTGTCTTCAGGCGCAAGAGGCGGGCACGGCAAGACGAAGGACAGATGCTTGATCACCGGAACGCCGGAAGAAACCAGGGAAGAAGGCGGGGTTGAAGGACAACGAAGAAGGAAGCGGGTTGTTCAGAAGAATCATTCCCGGGTTTTAGAGACAAAGTTGGCCGGCTGATTATATATACAACCACGACAGTGCATGTATGACATCGACTATCTCACACGTGTTTCCGTTTGCATGCTGTAAGAAAGTACCTCAGAACGTTTAAATCATAGTATGTCTTTACAATAAAACAGTTTGTGGTTGTGTATGTTCCCTCGTATCTCCGTTAGTTTCGCGTGTACTAATGTTTCGTAGGCGTCACATGGGGCTATCGGATGGTTCATTTACTACAGTTGTTCTAGTGGTTTTATTAGACTGGTGCCCAGTCCAGTTTTATCAAAGCGAAACAATAGTTTTACGACTTCTTCTTGAGGTCGAACGTGAACCACTAAAGGTTTGTCGTATGTCGAAATAATCTAAGTAGGAGTAGCATAATAATAATAATAATAATTTTATTAAAATGGCAACTATAGCAGTTGAATTATACAATTGGCACAGTAAAACAACCAATGATAGTAAATTAATTAAGACCAAAATATGACTTAAAATATAAAAACTTAAAAGGTGCATGTACATCATGTTTAAAGTTATGTTTGTATATAAACAATTTAAATATGAAGGACATAATCATAAATTAAAACTTAAAACAGGCAATACTATAGTAGAATAAATTATATGGCCTACTACTATTATGTAAAAAGTAACTAATTTATAAATGAGTTCATAATTACTGCCAGTGTCTTAAAGCATATGGTATAAAAGAGTTCTGAAATCGTGCAGTTCTGCAACGCGGCACACAGTAAGTCCTCGTGTTTCGAGTTGTATACGGAGTTTCCCGGAGGGGAGGCAAAAGATGGTGTAATTTATGTGTAGATTTTTGCATGCTTATGAATAGCGTTCTACACAACTTCTCCCTCCGGTCTGACAGCGTTGGTAGATTGGCTTCGGTGATGGCTTCGGTGTACGACTTTTCTTGGAAAATGATCCGCATTGCCCGTTTCTGGATGTATTCTATCTGTCTCGTTTGCTTTTTTGTAAGGCTCGTGTGCCACACTTGGCATGCGTACTCCAATACCGATCGGACGATTGAAGTGTATATGTTGATGAGAAGGTGAGGGTCAATGCCAGCTCTTTTGAGAAGGATGAAGAAGTATAGACGTTGCGATGCTTTTGTAGTGATTTCGTCTATGTGTGATTGCCACTTCAGATCTTCAGATAGAGTTACACCTAGTAGACGAGTGCTGTTAACTTGTTGGATTGGTCTACCGTCGATGGTTAGCAGTGCGATGTCCGGTGTTGATTTCTTGAAACATATCCGCAGTTCTTTCGTCTTGTCGAAGTTCAGCGCCATTTTGTTACTCGCTGTCCATTGCCCGACTTCGTCTGCTGCTACTTGGAGTGAGCTGTCCATTCCGGAGGATGAAGAAGCTTCCCATATTGTGCAATCGTCGACATATTTTATATGTTCGCATACTGTTTGCAGATCATTAATATGGTGTAGGAAGCCGATTGGTCCAAATAATGTGCCTTGTGGGACACCTGCGTTGACATTGGTGTACTCCGATTTCACACTCCCGATCTTTACCCTCTGTTTGCGTTGACACAGGAAGGATGTCAGGCATTTGGTAATAAAAGTTGGAAGTCAGAGAGACGCACATTTTGTCATTAAAATGTGATGGTCGACTCGGTCAAACGCTTTGCTGAAATCGACGAGAAGTATTCGTACTATGGTTCCAGGGGTCTCGACCGCGTATTTCCACGTGTGAACAAGCTCGAAAAGTGCGTGTACGGTTGATGTTCCTTTGATTGATAACTTACATATGCCAGCTCCGTTATAGTAAGATTGTTGTTATCCATAAACACGGCGTCAACCAGAAATGACTTGTGGCTGCGTTTTCTCCCCGTGCAATGCAGGGTAACTCAGCTAGTTTAATACCCACTAAATGGGCATGCGATGATGACCAGATGACATTGTGTACTTAGAATTTCCTGAAAGCGATGATGACCAGATGACATTGTCTACTTAGAATTTCCTGAAAGTTCAAATACGTTGCCAACGAATGCGTAATAAGTTATAAGGAATAGAGAAGGAAGGCTGAAAAATGGAAACCAGTACGTTTGATATGTCCCTGTAACATACAGACCATCGGTGTGTATGGCCGGAGTTGTTTACTAATTCATAGGAACACTAGAATGATTTTAGATGCCAAACATTGTATTTAATACAATATCAGTACAACGAAATAAATTTTCCCAAAATTCATCAAACAATGTTACATGTGGAATATTTTTGGCACCAACTACAAAAACTCATTCGTGATTTGTTGTTTCACGTTTGTGTTGACTCAAGTTCTCTGCTAGTATTTTTGGTTTCCACAATTGTGTTACATTTAGCTATATACGTTTACAGCCAATTCAGATGTGATATAATCATTCCGCCAACAGCTCGAGTACGGTAA
The DNA here is from genome assembly GCA_033239005.1 of Lamellibrachia satsuma. Classification (NCBI taxonomy): domain Eukaryota; kingdom Metazoa; phylum Annelida; class Polychaeta; order Sabellida; family Siboglinidae; genus Lamellibrachia; species Lamellibrachia satsuma. Next base: position 65,922 of record BSQZ01000049.1, on the reverse strand, counting down.
AACAACAACTACGTACAGCTGCAGATTTGTTACCAACCATACATCATCAACGCAAAACCGTTCGTCATACATGAGCGCACGGACTAGCGAAGATACGATTAATGTGTACGATATCTCATGATTGTACAATTCTCAATGTCCGTCCGGTATATGAGGGATGCTAGAACCAGGAGAGAATATTACTAAGGAAGCTTTCTTCCTCCTCCGCTTCCTCAGCCTCTCGCCTCGCCCTCTCTTCTTCTGCCGCTCTAGCTTCTTCGTTCTTCTTTCTGCGTCTGGAATAAACATAGTCAGTGATCATCACCACCACCACCACCACAACCACCACTACTCCCACCGCTCTCCCACTTCCCACCATTGTGTAGAGTCCACCTCCCACCTAATTTTCAGTCCATCCTCCACCAATTGTTAGAGCCAATCTATCACTTCCTGCCACAACCACTCATTATTATCAGCGTGACCATTGCCAAAACAGCCACCCCTCGACAACACATTTTGTCTCAGCAACCATTACCACCACCACCACAACGACCACAACAACCACAACCACCACCACCACCACCATCAATACAACATTTACCAACATTACCACATGGACAAACAATTCCACATGGACCAAGACTACCACGTGAACAAAGATTACCACATGGACCAACACTACCATCAGGACCTACACTACCACATGGACCAACATTACCACATGGAATAACATTGCCACATGGACGAACACTACCACATCGACCAACACTACCACATCGACCAATACGACCACAAGGACTAACACTATCACATGGACCAACACCACTACATTGACCAACACCACCACATTGACCAACACCACCACATTGACCAACACCACCACATGGACCAACACCACCACATGGACCAACACTACCACATTGACTAACACTACCACATGGACCAACACTACCACATGGACCAACACCACCACATTGACCAACACTACCACATGGACCAACAATATTACATGGACCAACACTACCACATTGACCAACACTATCACATGGACCAACACCACCACATTGACCAACACTACCACATTGACCAACACTACCACATGGACCAACATTATTACATGGACCAACACTACCACCTTGACCAACACCACCACATTGACCAACACTACCACATTGACCAACACTACCAGATCGACCAACACTACCACATAGACCAACACTACCACATTGACCAACAATGCCACATGGACCTACATGACCACATGTACCAACACGACAACATTTACGAATAAAACCACAAGGACCAACACTATCACATTGACCAACACCACATCCACTAAAGAAATCAGCACTGCAGCCTACGCCAGCACGGCAGCCTTCTCTGACCGCAAACATCGTTGATATCAGCGACAGCATTAGCATATTTCAGGATATTTTTTTTAATAAGATCAACATAATTTCAAATTCATCAGGATTTGTCACATCTAACACATATTGTATTAATAATGACGTGTTATTGCTAGACATTAGTTATAATTATATTGTTATATGTTGTTATATGCAAGACTCAATTCTATCATATCTTAGTTTTAATCATGTCAGTGCCTCATCATTTAATATAAATTAGTTGTGTCATTGGACTAGAATATCAGAGTTGCTGGTGCAGACACATCAAGATGTTAGTGTTGTATTGTCAAATTGTTGAAGATACAGTAACGTGAATGAGGAGATGATGTCATAGAGTCGATGTTACATAGTTCATGGCACCGATACATAGGTGATGCAATGCTGTTACCGAGTTGATGAAGCAGTCACATAGATGTTACAGCGTTTATGGTACAGTTACATGGATGATGTCATATTGTCACAGAGTTGATGGTACAGAAACGTAGACAATCTGATGTAGTTAAGGGGGTTCTGCGTACTTGATGAAGTACACTGCAAGAATGGTGGCCGCAGCGATAGGCAACAGAAGCAGCAGGGCGTACAACAATACCGGCTTCGCGCTCTTCGCTTTCTCTGCGGGGTCTACTGCAAACAACATAACCTGTCAGGACAAGGTACGCCTCTGCTTATAAGGAATCACCAACTCAGTAGTGAACATACATTAACATTATGTTTTTGAGTTTTGACAACAACTAAACACTTATGCATATGACATTTGTATGTTTATTCAGGTATTTATCTAGGACTGTCGTTGCTATTTAATTTAATTATAAAATGTTGAAAAACTCATATATTGGACCTACATAATAATAACGTTATTATGTAAGAAATGAAAATACATCTTACACAGAAGGAGCATAAAACATATTTTAAATCACATTCAACCGTGCAGTATCAAGTAAGTAGACAAAGTAGATGTTGGGTAATGCCAAGTGTTATATATAATATGCTTGAACGTCATGCCACCAATAAGGGGAGAAGTCATGTCGGAATGAAATAAATATGTTAATTCATTTTGGCAAATATTTAAAAGACGGCGACAAAATTGATCAATGATATTTCTACGACTGATTCAGAAACTTAATGGAGGATGAAATGAAAGACGTAAGGGCACGCTGAGTTCTTACAGTGTGCATTCTGTACCGAGGGGAGAAGGGCATTAAGGCATACTGATCATGTGAGAAGTGGGAGGAGTCAGATCAGATTTTCTTTGCCATTTGCAGGGTTCTTGACTTATATAATTGCTGTAAGCGATCTTACAAAAACCAGCCAGCAAATAAACCCGAAAGTCATAACACTTTTTCACAAATGTATCATGGAACAGAGACAGATTTTGTTCTCTACGTGCATTGATTTGTGTTTTCTCAGGAGGTACAATCTTTATCTAGAAATAAAGACATGTTAAGGGGCACCGTGGCAAGACAAACTTACCTATTTGGGTTGTTGTTTCCGGTGTCGTTTTATTATGAAATTCTGTCTCACACAACACGCCGTAGTAGCCTGGTTCGCATTGGCAGGAGAAAGAGGCGTTCGCTACATCCGAACAGACACCGTTCTTGCAGAGACCATCACTGCACGGTATAGCGTCTACAGGAACAAAACACAGCAAAGCAATCACCTGATAGCGACGCTAAGTTCTCGATATTTAACCACACATATCTTAGTTCATTAATATAACTATTTTGTTAACTTTCGTTTGCAGCTAATTTATACATCTGACGACGTCTTCGTGACTTATTGCCTTATTTGATGGTATTACAAATATTATCCATTGCGCATTTAACACATCAACATCAGACTATCTTGCATTACTATGAATATTACGCTATAAAAGTGAATTTTGTTCGCAATAAATAGCTCTATTCTCCCGCTCTGTGTATACTTGTTTTCATATGAGTGTTTCTAATTTGCATAATTTCTGTTTCACTCCCTTCCCCTGCTGACAGTTCCTTCCTTACACAGTCCGCAACTGAGAGACCTAGATATGAATAACGCCTAAGATAATGTGGTTTAACAACCCTACAGACAAAAAGGTTAAGAGAAGATCTATTTTTTAAGATACTGAATGGGTATAAAAATATTGATAGAAATTTTGTTTTCTTGCTTAATACAGCTAGTAAAACTAGATGACACGAATTAATATTACCGAAGGATCAGCGTAGATTTATATGTCAGAAAGTACTCATTCTCACCGAGGACAAGAAACGAATGGAACAATTTATCTACATATTGTGTAAATGCTAGCAGCGTGAATATGTTTAAAAACAAAATGTACTGACTTCTGAGAAGGGCGTGTTACACATAGATGAGGGATAGTTGGTCTCTCGATAAGCCAATGGCTTCTTTGTAAATTTGCCATCTGGGATTTCGCCTTGAATAATAATCTTGTTAAATCTCCTAGATTAATTTCCTCAGTATCGTGACCTCCGACTTACAACTGCAACTACTTCCTGACATTTCATGTAGACACACAAGAGCCCCTGTATGTGTCGATGTGATATACCCTGTAGACACACACGAACCCCTGCAAACGTCGCCCTGATATACCCTGGAGACACGCTCGAACCTCTGTATGTGTCGCCCTGACATTCCCTGTAGACACACACGAACCCCTGTATGTGTCGCCCTGACATTCCCTGCAGACACACACGAACCCCTCAATGTGTCGCCCTGACATCCCCTGCAGACACACACGAACCCCTGTATGTGTCGCCCTGATATCTTCCTCACTCGGTCATTTCTAAAATTCACATACGCTAACGCACCGACCACATACTACATTTCTATTTGCCTTGGCTTGGCAATCTTTTGGATTGCCCCAGTCGATTTCTTTCCCGATATGACATAGCCAAACGTGTCATTATTATTTACGGAAAACCTATTTTGTTGATGGCATAGCTTATATTTATAGGCACAAACCTGTGCAATAGAAGCCGGTGAACTTTTCATTGCATCGGCAGCTAACGAGTCCAGAAGCGTTTGTACAAACTGCTCCGTTGTTGCATGGATTGTCATTACACGTAAGCTCTGTGAAACGAGCAAACCAAAATCAGTTATAAAAGGAAATCAATCAGTCACGGTCATATGCATGTTTACTCAACAATAAATATATGAATAATAACACTGTAAGGAACAGTGTAATATAATAATGTAATATTAACTTTATAAACCTGATGACAGACGGTGGAATCAAGTTCAATAAACGGAGTATTTTTCTTATATTATACACATCCGATTTTTCTTTACATTTCATTGGATTAATTTCATCGAATCAAACTCATTTATATGACATATGATGTGAATGTTAGAAGTTCATTCGTTATCTACTTCTTATAATGTTGAAAGCAGGCGCCTATTTATGACCCTTGATATGGGGACTTTCACCCTCATGCGGACACAAAAGGTCAAAGGTGCCCCGGAGGGTACACAATCTGTAGTAACTTGACATATTTATTTTTGAAAAAGTAATGGTTCCAGTTAGTTAATATGTGCCTAATGAGGTAACACAATATTGCATTGGTTACATCGTTATTGACATAGATATAACAGAGATATAAACCAAACCGGGTTCAAATTGATCCAACTTTCAGAATAAAATGGTAAACATATATAACATCTTGTCAGCAACTCCATTTAAATTGAGAAACATGATTCATTGACTGATTGATTGATTTTGTAGAATAATATATATTTTGTTACGTTGTAATGATTTCATGGTCCAAAATTGTACAATTTTCAAATTGCACTTGATAGAAATGTGGATACGATGAATGCTGCATTTGTACTCTTTATAATAACAAATATCCTGGACATCATTTTATGGCGACAAATATAGATTCCAAGAATATGTTCACAGACGTGATTGTCCAGCACCAGGATAATCAATAGCCATGGACGAGTTGAAGGCATTCATACGTCGGTGTCCATTGACGGAGCAACCCGGGTTTACATGAAACCTGTGCAAGAGCTATGCTTCCCTAAAGATGGGATGCCAATTTTCGGTGCCACAATTTCATTGCGTCGCATCATAGATACTTTCCTCGGTGTCCGCTTTGACAGCAAGGGAACACGAGCAGAGAGAAGGGAAATGAGACATCAGCAGCATTCAGAGATATCTAGGAGTTGTGGTTGGTTGTTTTGGCAAGGTGCTATACAACAGGGGTCGACAAGACAGTGGAAGAGGTACTGGTAGCACTCAGTGGAAAGGGCACCTTTAGCCTGTACGTACCAACAGGTCAGCCATGAATGTCACCAAGCTGTTGTTGAATTACGATGTCGTCACTTCCTAACCACTTAACGGAGAAGTCTATATAGGTAGAACACCGACATGTTGGCAGAGGCGGGACAGTTTTGTGAAAACCACAGGTTCCTGGCTTCGATGTGGATTAAATCTAGTGTATGAAAACTTCTTTACATCAGCACCACTGGCAGAGGAGCTAGTATGGGAACATATCACACTGGTATAATAATACGCAAAAGTAAATGATTGCCAATAAAGAAACACAGGACAATTCAGCTACACTGGCGTTGCCGAGAAAAAGTACGACAATATTATATCAAAAGGTTACCAGGTCAAAATGTACCCAGTCCGCCCAATTGTTTTTCTATCCGTCCGCATGAGGGGTAAACACGTCCGCATGAGGGGTAAACACGTCCGCATGAGGGGTAAACACGTCTGCATGAGGGGTAAACACGTCCGCATGAGGGGTAAACACGTCCGCATGAGGGGTAAACACGCATATAACAAATAAGCTATTGGAAAAATTGAAGGTTAAGCGTTGTGAGGGCTCTGTTATATCTAGACTATAGAGCTTTCGCCAGAATATGCCCATGCGCTGGTATCTTAAAAACGATGAGTGCATCAACGTGTACGCCTGTGTCTGCGCGTGTTATTATTACATATAACAGTGCAAAGACGTTCAGGATACGTACTTGTCTTGCAGTCTGAGCCACCAAACCCATCCTTGCCTACAACAATATAAATATACCATTACAATATATATATATATATATATATATATATATATATATATATATATATATATATATATATATCATAATTATATATATATAATCATAATTATTATTATTATTGTACATATCCTTTACACAAACACACACGCGCACGCACACACAAACACACACACACACACACACACACACACACACACACACACACATTTAATGATAATGTCCCCTAAATGACCCCACCTGAATGGTAAGAAGTCGAACTGTGTTATTATGAAGTCCACTATATAGTAGGGAGGAGTGAGAAAAAAATGTACACGATGTCCAATCGGACGTGGAGCATTGAACGAGATTCGGGGAAGACAAGTTGACGGAGTTGTGAGTGAAATGGGTTTTTCCTATTATTCGCCAAGGGCACGTAATAATTTCCTGTCACATTGGTCTCGATGTCATACGAACAAAGCAATGCCACCATGACAACAACAGCTACGCGTTGCTTTTCCAACCATTTATACGTGATTACTTCACTATCCGCTAGTTGGCTGCACAAATTGCATATTCTGCCAACATTTTCGCAGGGAGGGATTGCAGACCAGTGGCGATGTGTTGAATCTGGGCATAACGAATATGCACCCCTATTCGTTGAAGACTACACCACAGCTCAACTGAACGCGATTCCACCCATCGCTCCTCAACTAATTGAGTTAACTCGGGTTGAATCCGTACGTGTTACTGCATTCCGGCCTCCATCATCAACTGATCTAACCTATCGCAAGTCCAGATCGTTGATATCCAAATATATAGTGTGGAAACAGTACATAGAACATCCGCAGTCGATTTAATAAAAAAACAATTGACTTGATTCATTAGATCTGGTAAGGCTCAAAATAGTTGATACATAAAATGGTAAACACTGCGACTCAATGCCGATCATTGGCGTGACTTGCAGCCTCCCGCCGATCATTGGCGTGACTTGCAGCCTCCCGCCGATCATTGGCGTGACTTCCAGCCTCCCGCCGATCATTGGCTTGGCTTCCAGCCTCCCGCCGATCATTGGCGTGACTTCCAGCCTCCCGCCGATCATTGGCGTGACTTCCAGCCTCTCGCCGAACACTTGACAAAGTTGCAACATTTCTCCAAGGCTTAGGTTACAGTGGTTTCATGTTCACTTTGTTTAATATTTGACCAAATAAATCTGGTGAATTCATGCAAATTACAAAATTCACACACTAGCGGATACTAGGTAGGTTTGATGATTCACAAAATTTATTTAAAATTAAAATAGCGAAAACAAATCGAGGGAGAGAACTTTAAAGGAAGAACTTGGTTAAGGTGTTCAGTCAATGTTGCGTCGTGGTAACAGGAAACATTCAGACAATTTATAAGCTACCAGACCAACCTTGACTTTTGACTCTTCGTTTTTCACGAACATTGTACACTCACAAGACTGCATTTTGTTTACTATCGATGCTTTTGTAATACTTAATACTATATCCATTTAGCGCTTACGAAATAGTTTATTTTGAATTGTTTTTATTTGCATCATTTTAAATTTACCCCATGTGGTGGTTAGGTCTAATACTTACATCGCACTGTCAACAGTCCCGTTACAAATTGATATGTGTACGGAGTATTGACAGTGCCATACTGGGTGGCAGTTCTGTTCGTCTGGTTGATGCTGATGGTCGCCTGTATGGTGACGGAGTAGGTGCCAGTCCCTGCACGTGATATCAACAACAGAGCATCAGTCAGCAATAACAGGCAAAGGTAAAGGCCCATATGGCAAGTGGACAAGGAAGCCATTGGCTTATCTATAGTCATGCGTTTGTTCCAGTCATTTATTGTCATCTGTAAGAACGAGTACTTCATGATATCCAATCGACACTGATCCTTCATTAATGTTACTTCATGCCCTCTAGTTCTACGATATTTCTTGAATAAGACAAAATATTTCAATCAATATTTTCATACACATTTAATATCTTAACAACTTCAATTTGATCTCTTCTTAAAGTCCTTGTCTCTAGGAGTTTAAGAGGAGACCAAATAGAAGTGTTTTAATATATTAAATGTCTCTAGGGTTGTTAAACACATTCTTTTATGCGTTCTTCATAACTAAGGTATCTCAGTTCTGGAATCATTTTAGTTGCTCTCTTCTACATTCGTCCAAGCGTATATATACCCTTCTTAATATATGGTCTCATTGTTTTTATACAGTATTATAAATCAGGCGTAACTATTGCTTTACCCAAATGTATAATTAGCTTTTTTATTTTATGATATATTTCTCCTAATAAACCCAAACATATATTACCCTTTCAAGCTTCAATACGACACTGCTCTGAAACTTTCGTATAAGCACTTATTGTTTACTCCAATGTCCTTTTCTTTTACAGTAGTGCCTAGAATAATATCTCCCATTTTATAGTTTATATCTCAAAACCTGGGGGGACATGGCCCCCAGACCACCTAAAAACGCCACTGACATCAACTGGTGTCCCCTATTATGATATATCATATCGTTAGCTATTATTCACCTAGACGGTGATAGCGCGTGCTTCGATTTATGCAATGGAATATGTAGTTATTTTTAAAGGAATTCAAAAGTGAAAACTGAGTAGCAGTGATAGCTTACCGTTGTAACATTCGGTACCTGTAGGCACACGTGACTTAGTAAAGTTAGACAGTTTGTTGCTGTCAAGCACTCCCGGTCCGGACCACACTATTGGTTCTACTCGCAGACCACGATACTTGAAATTACATGTGTACGTCAGGTAGGTTCCTTCGGTAACTGTGTGTGGGGTTGACTTGTAACACACGTGGTCTCCTGGCGGACAGAATATTCGCGGTAATTTGTATTTTATCGACCGGTCGGTCGGTCGGTGGTTCAGTCGTTCGGTGGTTCGGTCGTTCGGTGGTTCGGTCGTTCGGTGGTTCGGTCGTTCGGTCGGTCGGTCGGTCGGTCGGTCGGTCGGTCGGTCGGTCGGTCGGTCGGTCGGTCGGTCGGTCGGTCGGTCGGTCGGTCGGTCGGTCGGTCGGTCGGTCGGTCGGTCGGTCGGTCGGTCGGTCGGTCGGTCGGTCGGTCGGTCGGTCGGTCGGTCGGTCGGTCGGTCGGTCGGTCGGTCGGTCGGTCGGTCGGTCGGTCGGTCGGTCGGTCGGTCGGTCGGTCGGCCGGTCGGTCGGTCGGTCGGTCGGTTCGGTCGGTCACCTCACCGGTGACGACGAGGTCGACCTCTCCACTCTTTCCTTTGCCGTCTTTGTAGGAGTAATGTCCTCCGTCGTCGTATTTTACGCTGTAGAACGTATAAACACATTAAATTTCGCAATCAAGTCCGTCTCCTTCATTGTGGGAAAGTTAATTTGCGCATGGAGATGTAACAACATATATTACACACCATTTTGTATTGGCGTTTACTCTCTTTGAAGTTGTTAAGAACATTTATATATATATATATATATATATATATATATATATATATATATATATATATATATATATATATATATATATATATATATATATATATATATATATATATATATATAGATATACTTTATAATTCTTGCGATTTCAATTGTATTACGTACACTGACTGATGACGGGACCTACCATCCATTGTGCATTATCTCTAAATATAGTGAACATTGTAAGTGGAAGATCTGTATGTGTATATAAATATATATATGTATATATATATATATATATATATATATATATATATATATATATATATATATATATATATATATATATATATATATATATATATATATATATATATATATATATATATATATATATATATATATATATATATATATATATATATATATATATATATGTGTGTGTCAAAAAAATCAAAACAATTCATCGACCCTATTCATCGACCCGATTGATCGAGAATAGATATAGTGAACATTTTAAGGCCTGATGTAAGTTCTGGACATTCTGTATCATTTATGGGTCAAATTTATGCTAAATCGGGGCAGTGATCAAACAAACAACATTTATGGCTGAATGTTATGGAAATTCGAACTGTGATGCGAAATGAAAGCTTGCATGTTTGCGCACCTAAACATGTAACGAATATACACCAAAACATCGCTCACTGCAACCGACCACCGAAACATTTGAGGAAAACGTTAAACGAGTGCATCGTCAAGTACGTGTGTGGAGATCTCAGACAGCTGCAGACCCGCCAGAAATTGAGCAGAATGGATGGAAGTGCCACTTGAGCCTACTGTTATCAATATCTTTATCAGGTGTGGGTGTGAGAATAACACGCCTGGGTGTTACTGTAGGTGTGGTTGTAGCAAATAAAAAACTATTATGCCCTATGTTCAGTGTGTGTCAAAGTTTAGGTTGTTTGAATATACAGGCTACATTGCGTTACTATATGTTATAGATCACACGTCAGTGAGCTTAAACACCAAACCCTGAACGTGGAAGCATTACAATTATTACCATTGTGCTCATCATGCGGATGTTTGTTGTTTATTACTGGTATCTTATCTCTATTTTGAAAATAT
>BSQZ01000049.1:0-50000 GCA_033239005.1 Lamellibrachia satsuma | reverse complement strand
ATGACCAAATCCTAGAGTCAATCCAACAGTGTCCCATACGAAATGAGTTGGAAGAATTTTAGACAAAACGAAAGATTAAACAAACAATCGCGTCCATTGCACACAATAAGTCAGCCGGATTAGATGGGATCCCGGCTGAGGTGAACAAACACGGAGGTAACACCCTCATTGCAAATCTGCCAGACAGATACATGCGCTACTGGGAGTCTGGTGAACTACCGCAGGACTTTAAAGATGCGCCGATTGTGAACATCCGTCAAGGTAAAGAGACCGATAGGACAGCGGCAACTTACCTGATCCGGCCACGTTGTACGGGTGAATTACAACCGACTGCTAATGCAGTTCTGTACGGCCAGCTATGGCAGGCAAAGCGAAATGCTTGAAGACCACACTTACGCTACATGGATTGTTAAAAGCGACACCTCAACGCCGCCAATATCAACAAGAAGCACTGGGAGGAAATGGCGCAAAAAAACCCGAAGCCAAAAGAGCAAACGATGCCGAACTTAAACGACAACGCCGCCATGAACGTGCGCTCGCAAATCGAACAAATCAGCAGCCTGAGTTCTCACGCCGATACTGCGCAAGGAAATTGGCCACTCGTATTGGCCAACTATCCCATGAAAGAGCTTGTGCGAGAAAAAGTTTAACGATTTGCGATGTTAATGTCATACTCGAAAACGAGAATACTGCCGATGATAATAAAATAAAGATTAATTAATGTATTCATCCATTCACATGTGAAGTGCCTAAATGTAACTTAACAGACACGGTGGCTGAGGATCTCCAAAATCGATAGGTCAAATATGATGAGCTGCGTACTAAACTGTAAGCGATGGGCAGAGTGGCTTATATCCTACTTAATCGACAGAAAGCAACTAGTTACTATCACCGGAGTAGAATCCAATTCCCAAATTGTAATATGTAGAGTCCCACAGGAAAATGTTATGATCTTTGCTGTGTCTCTGCATTGTTAATGGTATGTCATCAGCGTGAAATGTTAGGGCTTTGTATGTGTCACGTATAAATGCAGTTTCAACGTTTGATCTGAGAGATTTGTCAATAGCAGAACTTAAGTCAGCAGTCACAGCCCATGCCAATATAATCAACTGCATTATTGATTGGCAGGGAGCCATTGTGAAGAGGGATTAAAAAGATAGCCAATAACCGAGACGAAGGATGCCGGGTCAGCCACATATGGGACAGTCCGCTTGCCGTACCTCAAGCAGAATAAAAACTTACTAAATTGTGGGCAACGGCCAGTCTACAGCCTTGCAGAAATAACTACAGTTGTGCAGAAATAACTGCAGTCGTGTATACGTGATTCATTAACGGAAAAAAGTAGTTAATATAACATCAATGCATGAATTGTCTTACCCAGAGCCGCTGTTAGGATTGCTAGATTTATATATTTAAATGTCAAATAGTTCAAATACAAAATCAGATGTGATACAGTCCTTTAACTAAAGCGTTATACTAGGGTATGGTCGTTAATCTGTTGACAAATAAAATGCTGAAATCGTTGATCTGAATCTGTTGAATGTGTAGAGTTATTCACACTTTTCAGTGACCGGAATGTCTCAGAGCCGGCGGATATCTTAGCGATGCTATAACAAGGACGCAAGTTTGCTGAGGACGCTTTCATTGTCCGTCTCGTTTTGCCCGTTCGTCCGCCGCAGCCCACTCTGCCTCTTCTGCTTCTTCCTTACGTTTGTTTCTGCGTCTAGAAAGATAATCATTACTCAACATCCTTACCACTACCATTACTCACCCCACCTGCATATCTACCACCGCCGCCGCTATCATCACACATATCTAACACCACTATTATCACACATATCTACCACCACTATCATCACACATATCTACCTCTACTATAATCACACATATCTACCACCACTATCATCACACATATCTACCACCACTATCATCATACATATCTACCACCACTATCCTCACACATATCTACTACCACTGTCATCACACATATCTACCATAACTATCATCACACATATCTACCATAACTATCATCACACATATCCACATCAAAGACCGCCACAAACGTCACCACATTTTTCTACTACAACCACCACCATAATCGCAACCGCAGCCACAGTTTTCATACATTTAGCCTCGTTGTGACAAACGCACACAGCGGAAACTAGGGGACTTACGATGTATTTTGGGATTTTTTTTTAGCTAATCTTAACAACTGTTTGTACTATTTATTAGGCAACGTTAGTGACGAACGACTCTGAGGTGCAGCTTCCAAAAGGATGTGCTGGCACAGCGGATTCGGTCCTAAAGTTCGTCTTCGAACATTGCCTTTTTACAGAGTTGTAAACCGCCACCGCCACCGCCACCGCCACCGCCACCGCCACCGCCACCGCCACCGCCACCGCCACCGCCACCGCCACCGCCACCGCCACAACATCAATAACAATAATGGTTACTCTCACCAGTGACACCACCACATCAACCTTCATTAACGTCACTACCATAACATAGCTACAGGGGTACCGTAATGTATCGCAACACCCGTGCAGCCAATAAGTAATAACTCATTGTTACAATTATGATCAATCGTGGTCACATAAGAGTCACAAGTTGTTATCTGCCATTTTCCATCATTGTAGTATTTAAATAATTTACATTAGTCGTGTCATCGGACTAGACTATGAGACAGATAAGAGTAGATAAGAATCACATAGATGATGTTTTGCTGTTGCCCATTTGGGGTACAGTTTCTTAGATGGTTAATGGTATCGTGATATATACAACTTGATGCATTCATGGAGTTGATGGTACAAAAAATATACGAATGTTTCTCGTAATAGTGTTGGTGGTACAATCACACATATGTCATCATATAGTTGGTGACATAATCTTAAAGATAAAGCGATAAAATTGATGGTATAGTCACGAAGATAAAGTGAGGTTGTCAGAGAGTTGACATATTGCAGAGTTGGCGGTACAATCACGTAGATGTTGCTTTTCTGGAAGTCCTGCCTACTTCACGACGAAGTTGGCGATCGTTGCGATCAGAGCGATGAGCACTAGAACCAGCAGGAGGTGTATATATACTTCAACAGTGAGGCTTTGCTTTGCACTGCAACCGATATATATATATATATATATATATATATATATATATATATATATATATATATATATATATATATATATATATATATATATATGCTGTTCTAACTATATCTGCCACCCTCCGGAGACACACCGCCACCAGGAATTACATGATAATTACTTTACTGCACTGCATTTTAGTATGGTCAGCCATTTAAGCATATAATTGTATTATTTTTAGTGGAGCATTAATATAGCTGTCATATGCTATCAAAGTGAAGTCTTGGCAAGGGTAGATAATATACAAATAGCACTTCGTTTGCATCGTCTTCAAAAGATTGTAAGTAACAGTAGTACTTTGGAGTAAAAGCGTATTTATCGGAAATGACGAAGCGAGTTTTGTGGCATATAGCGCCTTGTGGCCGACAAACACACACACACACACACACACACACACACACACACACACACACACACACACACACACACACACACACACACACACACACACACACACACACACACACACACACACACACACACACACACACACACACACACACACACATATACAACATTATGTTTGTGTTGATTACGGCTATGTTTGATAATTAACCCTCTCAAATTGAACCGTTTGTACATAAATGCTGCCTTTTCTTCAATTGACAAAAAAAACCCACCACATTTACTGCAATTATCTCTTTGTCAGTCACGTTACACAATATTTTAGAAGCCTTAGAAGAACCTAGTTCCTCTGGAGTCGGCAGTTCTGAACACAAATTAATTTTCATTAAATTGCGTGACCACCATTTTGTAAAATGGCCGCCTTGGCTGTGTGAGACAAAATGTGCGATGGTATATATATATATATATATATATATATATATATATATATATATATATATATATATATATATATATATATATATATATATATATACACGCATACCTAAGAAATAACGAACCATTATCATATCTATATGCTGTGACAACAAAGACTAAACAATGACGAATTGCCACTCTTGCTACAAGGTTATGACTGAAGAGGTGACGAACCTCAAAAATTCCATTAGTTCAAGCAGTCTTAGGTAATTGCTACATTTGGCAAGCAGTAAACTTCCCAGTTCGCACTGACACAAATAATGCGTTTTTGTATTGATGTTCCCAGAATTATTGAATGGTTTACTGAATGGTTTATCTGTTGTTTTGATTTTGGTTCTTCATTTATGGCGTTCATTCAGGCGATGGTCGTCATGGCAACTAGTTGTGTCTTCAGGCGCAAGAGGCGGGCACGGCAAGACGAAGGACAGATGCTTGATCACCAGAACGCCGGGAAGAAACCAGGGAAGAAGGCGGGGTTGAAGGACAACGAAGAAAGAAGCGGGTTGTTCAGAAGAATCATTCCCGGGTTTTAGAGACAAAGTTGGCCGGCTGATGATATGTACAACCACGACAGTGCATGTATGACATCGACTATCTCACACGTGTTTCCGTTTGCATGCTGTAAGAATGTACCTCAGTACGTTTAAATCATGGTATGTCTTTACAATAAAACAGTTTGTGGTTGTGTATGTTCCCTCGTATCTCCGTTAGTTTCGCGTGTACTAATGTTTCGTAGGCGTCACATGGGGCTATCGGATGGTTCATTTACTACAGTTGTTCTAGTGGTTTTATTAGACTGGTGCCCAGTCCAGTTTTATCAAAGCGAAACAATAGTTTTACGACTTCTTCTTGAGGTCGAACGTGAACCACTAAAGGTGTGTCGTATGTCGAAATAATCTAAGTAGGAGTAGCATAACTTACATACGCCAGCTCCGTTATAGTAAGACTGTTGTTATCCATAAACACGGCGTCAACCAGAAATGACTTGTGGCTGCGTTTTCTCCCCGTGCAATGCAGGGTAACTCAGCTAGTTTAATACCCACTAAATGGGCATGCGATGATGACCAGATGACATTGTGTACTTAGAATATCCTGAAAGCGATGATGACCAGATGACATTGTGTACTTTGAATTTCCTGAAAGCGATGATGACCAGATGACATTGTCTACTTAGAATTTCTTGAAAGTTCAAATACGTTGCCAAAGAATGCGTAGTAAGTTATAAGGAATAGAGAAGGAAGGCTGAAAAATGCAAACCAGTACGTTTGATATGTCCCTGTAACATACAGACCATCGGTGTGTATGGCCGGAGTTGTTTACTAATTCATAGTAACACTAGAATGATTTTAGATGCCAAACATTGTATTTAATACAATATCAGTACAACGAAATAAATTTTCCCAAAATTCATCAAACAATGTTACATGTGGAATATTTTTGGCACCAACTACAAAAACTCATTCGTGATTTGTTGTTTCTCGTTTGTGTTGACTCAAGTTCTCTGCTAGTATTTTTTTTCCAGAATTGTGTTACATTTAGCTATATACGTTTACAGCCAATTCAGATGTGTTATAATCATTCCGCCAACAGCTCGAGTACGGTAAAAAACAACAACTACGTACTGCTGCAGATTTGTTACCAACCATACATCATCAACGCAAAACCGTTCGTCATACATGAGCGCACGGACTAGCGAAGATACGATTAATGTGTACGATATCTCATGATTGTACAATTCTCAATGTCCGGAATGTCTAAGACCGGCCGGTATCTGAGGGATGGTAGAACCAGGAGAGAATATTATTAAGGAATCCTTCTTCCTCCTCGGCTTCCTCATCCTCTCGCCTCGACCTCTCTTCTTCTGCCGCTCTAGCTTCTTCGTTCTTCTTTCTGCGTCTGGAATAAACATAGTCAGTGATCATCACCACCACCACTACCCCACCCCTCTCCAACTTCCCACCATTGTATAGAGTCCAACTCCCACCTAATTTTCAGTCCATCCTCCACCAATTGTTAGAGCCAATCTACCACTTCCTGCCACAACCACTCATTATTATCAGCGTGACCATTGCCAAAACAGCCACCCCTCGACAACACATTTTGTCACAGCAACCATTACCACCACCACCACCACCATCAATACCACATTTACCAACATTACCACATGGACAAACAATTCCACATGGACCAAGACTACCACATTGACCAATACGACCACAAGGATTAACACTACCACATGGACCAACAGCATCACAAGAACCAATACTTCCACATGTATCAACACCATCAAAATTACCAACACTACCACATGAACCAACAATACCACATGAACTAGCCCCACCACATGGACCAACACTACCTGATGGAAAAACACTACTACATGGACCAACACTATTACATGGACCAACACTACCACATGGACCAACACTACCACATGGACCAACAATGCCACATGGACCTACATGACCACATGGACCAATACGACAACATTGACGAACAAAACCACATTGACCAACATCACATCCACTAACGAAATCAGCACTGCAGCCTACGTCAGCACGGCAGCCTTCTCTGAATGCAAACATCGTTGATATCAACGTTAGCATTAACATATTTCATCATATTTTTATTTTAATAAGATCAACATAATTTCAAATTCATCACGATTTGTCACATCTAACACATATTGTATTAATAATGACGTGTTATTGCTAGACATTAATTTTAATTATATTGCTTTATGTTTTTATATGCAATACTCAATTCTATCTTTACTGTTACTTCTTAGTTTTAATCATGTCAGTACCTCATCATTTAATATAAATTAGTTGTGTCATTGGACTAGAATATCAGAGTTGCTGGTGCAGACACATCAAGATGTTAGTGTTGTATTGTCAAATTATTGAAGATACAGTAATGTGAATGACGAGATGATGTCATAGAGTCGATGATACATAGTTCATGGCACAGATACATAGGTGATGCAATGCTGTTACCGAGTTGATGAAGCAGTCACATAGATGTTACAGCGATACATGGATGATGTCATATTGTCACAGAGTTGATGGTACAGAAACGTAGACGATCTGATGTAGTTAAGGGGGTTCTGCGTACTTGATGAAGTACACTGCGGGAATGGTGGCCGCAGCGATAGGCAACAGAAGCAGCAGGGCGTACAACAATACCGACTTCGCGCTCTTCCAAAGGTACGCCTCTGCCTCTAAGGAATCAACGGAATCACCAACTCAGTAGTGGACATATATTAACATTATGTTTTTGAGTTTTGACAACAACTAAACACTTATGCATACGACATTTGTATGTTTATTCAGGTATTTATCTAGGGCTGTCGTTGCTATTTAGTGAATTATAAAATGTTGAACAATACATATATTAGACTTCTCGTAGCGTTGCTACGGGAGGACCTTCATAATAATAATAACGTATTATGTAAGAAATGAAAATACATCTTACACAGAAGGAGCATAAAAACATATTTTAAATCACATTCAACCGTGCAGTATGTACAGTAATAATATCAAGTACGTAGACAAAGTAGAACTTGGGTAAAGCCAAGTGTTATATATAATAGGCTTGAACGTTATGCCAGCAGTAAGAGGAGAAGTTATGTAGGAATGCAATAAATATGTTAATTCATTTTGGCAAATATTAAAAAGACGGCGACAAAATTGATCAATGATATTTCTACGACTGATTCAGAAACTTAATGGAGGATGAAATGAAAGACGTAAGGGCTGAGTTCTTACAGTGGGCATTCTGTGCCGAGGGGAGAAGGGCATTACGGTATACTGATCATGTGAGAGGTGGGTGGAACCAGATCAGATTTTCTTTGCCATTTGCAGGGTTCTTGACTTATAAAATTGCTGTAAGCGATCTTACAAAAAAATTATATATAACTTATTAAGTTTTTTGTTTGTTTTTGACTGAATGATTTTTTCCACCAGCAAATCAACCCGAAAGTCATAACACTTTTTCACAAATGTATCATGGAACAGAGACAGATTTTGTTCTCTACGTGCATTGATTTGTGTTTTCTCAGGAAGTACAATTTTTATCTAGAAATAAAGACATGTTAAGGGGCACCGTGGCAAGTCAAACTTACCTATTTGGGCTGTTGTTTCCAGTTTCGTTTTATTATGAAATTCTGTCTCACACAATACACCGTAGTAGCCTGGTTCGCACTGGCAGGAGAAAGAGGCGTTCGCTACATCCGAACAGACGCCGTTCTTGCAGAGACCATCACTGCACAGTATACCGTCTACAGGAACAAACACAGCCAAGCAATCACCTGATAGCGACGATACGTTCTCGATATTTAACTACATATATCTTAGTTCATTTAAATAACTATTTTGTTAACTTTCGTTTGCAGCTAATTTATACATCTGACGACGTCTTCGTGACTTTGCCTTATTTGATAGTATTACAAATATTATCCATTGCACATCTAACACATCAGCATCAGATTATCTTGCATTACTATTAATAGCTCTATTCTCCCGCTCTGTGTATACTTGTTTTCATATGAGTGTTTCTAATTTGCATAATTTCTATTTCACTCCCTTCCCCTGCTGAGAGTTCCTTCCTTACACAGCCCGCAACTGAGAGACCTAGATATGAATAACGCCTAAGATAATGTGGTTTAACAACCCTAGAGACAAAAAGGTTAAGAGAAGTAAAACTAGATGAAACGAATGATCAGCGTAGATTTATATGTCAGAAAGTACTCATTCTCACCGAGGACAAGAAATGAATGGAACAATTTATTTACATATTATGTAAATGCTAGCAGCGTGAATATGCTTAAAACAAAATTTACTTATTTCTGAGAAGGGCGTGTTACACATAGATAAGGAATCGTTGGTCTATCGATACGCCAATGGCTTCTTTGTCAATTTGCCATCTGGGCTTTTGCATGGAATAACAATCTTGTTAAATCTCCCAGATTAATTTCCTCAGTATCATGACCTCCGACTTACAACTGCAATTACTTCCTGATATTCCCTGTATACACACATGAACCACTGTATGTGTTGCATTGAAATTCCCTGTAGACACACACGAACCCCTGCATACGTCGCCCTGATATACCCTGGAGACACACACGAACGTATGTACGTGTCGCCGTGACATTCCCTGTAGACACACACACAAACCCATGTATGTGTCGCCCTGACATTCCCTGTAGACACACACGAATCTCTGTATGTGTCGGCCTGACATTCCCTGCAGAAACACACGAACCCCTCAACATGTCACCCTGACATTCCCTGTAGACACACACGAATCCCTGTATGTGTCGCCCTGACATTCCCTGCATACACACGCGAACCCATGTATGTGTCGCCCTGCATCCCATGTTGACACACGCGAACCCCTGTATGTGTCGCCCTGACATCCCCTGTAGGCACACCCGAACCCCTGTACATCTCGCCCTGACATTCCCTGTAGACACACGCGAACCCCTGTATGTGTCGCCCTGACATTCCCTGTAGACACACCCGAACCCCTGTACGTGTCGCCCTGTGTGTCTGCAGGGAATGTCAGGGTGACACGAACCCCTCAATGTGTCACCCTGACATTCCCTGCAAACACACACGAACCCCTCAATGTGTCACCCTGACATTCCCTGTAGATACACGCGAACCCCTGTATGTGTCGCCGAGACGTCCCCTGTAGACACACACGAACCCCTGTATTGGTATAGGCATTCTCTACCGCCACCCGTGCTTATCATGTAAGGAGCGGGTGGGGTTAGGTAAGATCTTCTTTGCCATTCGCATGGTTCTTTACTGATATGATTGCTGTGGTTTCAGTTATACAGCATCCAGCCATCTTACAAAATAATGATATATAACTTGTTCGTCTTTTTTCTGTTTTTGACTGAAAGGTTTCCCTACCAGGAAATAAACCCGAAAGTCAAAACACGTTGTTTTACAAATGAATCATGAAACAGAGACAATATTTCGTTGTCTACATGGATTGAATTACATTTTTTCAAGAAGTGCAATCCTTATGTAGAAAGGGGCACCATTGCAAGTCAAACATACCTATGTGGGTTGCTGTTGCAAGTCAAACTTACCTGTTGCCGTTTTATTAAGAAATTCTGTCTCACACAACACACCGTAGTAGCCTGGTTCGCACTGGCAGGAGAAAGAGGCGTTCGCTTCATCCGAACAGACGCCGTTCTTGCAGAGACCATCACTGCACGGTATAGCGTCTACAGGAAAAAACACAGCAAAGCAATCACCTGATAGTGACGCTAAGTTTTCGATATTTAACCACACATATCTGAGTTCATTCATATAACTATTTTGTTAACTTTCGTTTGCAGCTAATTTATACACCTGAAGACGTCTTCGTGCCACTGACTTATTGCCTTACTATTACTATTACGCTATTAAGGTGATTTTCACAATAAATAGCTCTTTTCTCCCGCACTGTGCATTCTTGTTTTCATATCAGTGTTTCTAATTTGCATAATTTCTGTTTCACACCCTTCCCCTTCTTACAGTTCCTTCCCTACACAGTCCACAACTAACATACCTAGTTATGAATAAAGCCTAAGATAATGTGGTTTAACAACCCTAGATACAAGGATGTTAAGAGATGTAGATTTATATATCAGAAAGTATTCATTCTCACCGAGTAGATGAAATGAATGGAACAATTTATCTACATATTGTGTAAATGCTAGCAGTGTGAATATGCTTTAATTTGTTTTACTTATTTCTGAGAAGAGCGTGTTACACATAGATGAGGAATAGTTGAACCATCGATACACCAATGGCTTTTTTTCAATTTGCCATCTGGGTTTTTGCCTTGGGTAACAATCTTGTTAAATCTCACAGATTAATTTCCTCAGTTTCATGACCTCCGACTTACAACTGCAACTACTTTCTGACATTCCACGTAGACACACAAGAGCCCCTGTATGTGTCGATGTGATATACCCTGTAGACACACATGAGCCACTGTATGTGTCGCCGTGATATTCCCTGTAGACACACACGAACCCCTGTATGTGTCGCCCTGACGTCCCCTGCAGACACACACGAACCCCTCAATGTGTCACCCTTACATTCCCTGTACGAACCCCTGTATGTGTCGCCCTGACGTCCCCTGTAGACACACGCGAACCCCTGTATGTGTCGCTTTGACGTCCCCTGTAGACACACGCGAACCCCTGTATGTGTCGCCCTGTGTGTCTGCAGGGAATGTCAGGGTGACACGAACCCCTCATTGTGTCACCCTGACATTCCCTGCAAACACACACGAACCCCTCAATGTGTCACCCTGACATTCCCTGTAGATACACGCGAACCCCTGTATGTGTCGCCGAGACGTCCCCTGTAGACACACACGAACCCCTGTATTGGTATAGGCATTCTCTACCGCCACCCGTGCTTATCATGTAAGGAGCGGGTGGGGTTAGGTAAGATCTTCTTTGCCATTCGCATGGTTCTTTACTGATATGATTGCTGTGGTTTCAGTTATACAGCATCCAGCCATCTTACAAAATAATGATATATAACTTGTTCGTCTTTTTTCTGTTTTTGACTGAAAGGTTTCCCTACCAGGAAATAAACCCGAAAGTCAAAACACGTTGTTTTACAAATGAATCATGAAACAGAGACAATATTTCGTTGTCTACATGGATTGAATTACATTTTTTCAAGAAGTGCAATCCTTATGTAGAAAGGGGCACCATTGCAAGTCAAACATACCTATGTGGGTTGCTGTTGCAAGTCAAACTTACCTGTTGCCGTTTTATTAAGAAATTCTGTCTCACACAACACACCGTAGTAGCCTGGTTCGCACTGGCAGGAGAAAGAGGCGTTCGCTTCATCCGAACAGACGCCGTTCTTGCAGAGACCATCACTGCACGGTATAGCGTCTACAGGAAAAAACACAGCAAAGCAATCACCTGATAGTGACGCTAAGTTTTCGATATTTAACCACACATATCTGAGTTCATTCATATAACTATTTTGTTAACTTTCGTTTGCAGCTAATTTATACACCTGAAGACGTCTTCGTGCCACTGACTTATTGCCTTACTATTACTATTACGCTATTAAGGTGATTTTCACAATAAATAGCTCTTTTCTCCCGCACTGTGTATTCTTGTTTTCATATCAGTGTTTCTAATTTGCATAATTTCTGTTTCACACCCTTCCCCTTCTTACAGTTCCTTCCCTACACAGTCCACAACTAACATACCTAGTTATGAATAAAGCCTAAGATAATGTGGTTTAACAACCCTAGATACAAGGATGTTAAGAGATGTAGATTTATATATCAGAAAGTATTCATTCTCACCGAGTAGATGAAATGAATGGAACAATTTATCTACATATTGTGTAAATGCTAGCAGTGTGAATATGCTTTAATTTGTTTTACTTATTTCTGAGAAGAGCGTGTTACACATAGATGAGGAATAGTTGAACCATCGATACGCCAATGGCTTTTTTTTCAATTTGCCATCTGGGTTTTTGCCTTGGGTAACAATCTTGTTAAATCTCACAGATTAATTTCCTCAGTTTCATGACCTCCGACTTACAACTGCAACTACTTTCTGACATTCCACGTAGACACACAAGAGCCCCTGTATGTGTCGATGTGATATACCCTGTAGACACACATGAGCCCTGTATGTGTCGCCGTGATATTCCCTGTAGACACACACGAACCCCTGTATGTGTCGCCCTGACGTCCCCTGCAGACACACACGAACTCCTCAATGTGTCACCCTTACATTCCCTGTACACACACGCGAACCCCTGTATGTGTCGCCCTGACGTCCCCTGTAGACACACGCGAACCCCTGTATGTGTCGCTTTGACGTCCCCTGTAGACACACGCGAACCCCTGTATGTGTCGCCCTGACGTCCCCTGTAGACGCACGCGAACCCCTGTATGTGTCGCCCTGATAACTTCCTCACTCGGTCATTTCTAAAATTCACATACGCTAACGCACCGACCACATACTACATTTCTATTTGCCTTGGCTTGGCAATCTTTTGGATTGCCTCATTCGATTTCTTTCCCGCTATGACATAGCCAAACGTGTCATAATTATTGAGCGAAAACCTATTTTGTTCATGGCATAGCTTATATTTATAGGCACAAACCTGTGCAATAGAAGCCGGTGAACTTTTCAGTGCAGCGGCAGTTAACGAGTCCAGAAACGTTTGTACAAACTGCTCCGTTGTTGCATGGATTGTCATTACACGTAAGCTCTGTGAAACGAGCAAACCAAAATCAGTTATAAAAGGAAATCAATCAGTCACGGTCATATGCATGTTTACTCAACAATAAATATATGAATAATAACACTGTAAGGAACAGTGTAATATAATAATGTAATATTAACTTGATAAACATGATGACAGACGGTGGAATCAAGTTCAATTAACGGATTATTTTTTATATTATACACATCCGATTTTTCTTTATATTTCATTGGATTAATTTCATCGAATCAAACTCATTTATATGACATATAATGTGAACGCTTGAAGTGCATTCGTTATCTACTTTTATAATGTTGAAAGCAGGCGCCTATTAATGACCCTTGATATGGGGAATTTAACCCTCATGCGGACACAAAAGGTCAAAGGTTTTTTTTTGAAAAAGTAATGGTTCCAGTTAGTCAATATGTGCCTAATGGGGTAACACAATATTGCATTGGTTACATCGTTACTGACAGAGATATAACAGAGATATAAACCAAACCGTGTTCAAATTGATCCAAATTTCAGAATAGAATGGTACACATATACAACATTCTCCTCAACAACTCCATTTACATTGAGAAACATTATAATTGATTGATTGATTGATTTTGTAGAATAATATATATTTTGTTACGTTGCAATGATTTCATGTGGATACGATGAGCGCTGCATTTGAACTCTTTATTATAGCAAATATCCTGGACATAATTTTATGGCGACAAATTTAGATTCCAGTAATATGTTCATATAGTCGATTGTCCAGCAACAGGATAATCAATAGCCTGCACGTACCAACAGGTCAGCCATGAATATCACCAAGCTGTTGTTGAATTAAGATGTCGTCACTTCCTAACCACTTAACGGAGAAGTCTATATAGGTA
Source organism: Lamellibrachia satsuma (assembly GCA_033239005.1). Lineage (NCBI taxonomy): Eukaryota > Metazoa > Annelida > Polychaeta > Sabellida > Siboglinidae > Lamellibrachia > Lamellibrachia satsuma. The sequence continues at coordinate 35,893 of BSQZ01000049.1, read as the reverse complement.
GAACACCGACATTTTGGCAGAGGCGGGACAGTGTTGTGAAAACCGCAAGTTCCTGGATTCGATGTGGATTAAATCTAGTGTATGAAAACTTCTTTACATCAGCACCACTGGCAGAGGAGCTAGTATGAGAACATATCACACTGGTATAATAATACGCAAAAGTAGATTATTGCCAATAAAGAAACACAGGAAAATTCAGCTACACTGGCGTTACCGAGATAAAGTACGACAATATTATATCAAAAGGTTACCAGGTCAAAATTTACCCAGTCCGCCCAGTTGTTTTACAATCCGTCCACATGAGGGGTAAACAAGCATATAACAAATAATCTATTGGGAAAATTGAAGGTTAAGCGTTGTGAGGGCTCTGTTATATCTAGACTATACAGCTTTCGCCAGAATATGCCCATGCGCTATTATCTTAAAACCGATGAGTGCATCAACGTGTACGCCTGTGTCTGCGCGTGTTATTATTACATATAACAATGCAAAGACGTTCACGATACGTACTTGTCTTGCAGTCTGAGCCACCAAACCCATCCTTGCCTACAAAAATATAAATATACCATTACAATATATATATATATATATATATATATATATATATATATAATCATAATTATATATATAATCATAATTATTATTATTATTGTACATATCCTTTACACAAACACACACGCGCGCGCACACACAAACACACACACACACACACACACACACACACACACACACTTGCAGTCTGAGCCACCAAACCCATCCTTGCTGCCTACAAAAATATAAATATACCATTACAATATATATATATATATATATATATATATATATATATATATATATATATATATATATATATATATATATATATATATATATATATATATATATATATATATATATATATATATATATATATATATATATATATATATATATATATATATATATATATATATATATATATATATATATATATGTGTGTGTGTGTGTATGTATGTATGTATATATAATCATAATTATTATTATTTTTATTATTATACATATCCTTTACACACACACACACATACACACACACACATACACACACACACACACACACACACACAAACACACACACACACACACAAACACACACACACACACACACACACACACACACACATACACATAATAATAATGCCCCCTAAATGACCCCCAAATGACCCCACCTGAATGGTAAGAAGTCGAACTGTGTGATGAAGTCGAGTATGTAGTAATTAGGGAGGAGTGAGAAAAAATGTACAAGATGACAAGTCGGACGTGGAACATTGAACGAGATTCGGGGAAGACCAGTTGACGGAGTTGTGGGTGAAATGGCTTTTTCCTATTATACGCCAAGGACACGTACTAATTCCCCGTCATATTGGTCTCGATGTCATACGAACAAAGCAATGCCACCACGACAACAACAGCTACGCGTCGCTTTTCCAAAAGGGCAACCATTTATACGTGATTACTTCACTCTCCGCTAGGTGTCTGCACAAATTGAATATTCTGGCAACATTTTCGCAGGAAGGGATTGCAGACCAGTGGCGATGTGTTGAATATGGGCATTACGAATATGCACCCCTATTCGTTGAATACTACACCACAGCTCAACTGAACGCGATTCCACCCATCGCTCCTCAACTAATTGAGTTATCTCGGGTTGAATCCGTACGTGTTACTGCATGCCGGGCTCCATCATAAACTGATCTAACCTAACGAAAGTCCAGATCGTTGATCTGCAAATATATATTGTTGAAACAGCATACAGAACATCCGCAGTCGATTTAATAAAAACAATTGACTTGATTCGTTAGATCTGGTAAGGCTCAAAATAGTTAATACATAAAATGGTAAGCACTGCGGGTCAATGCCGATCATTGACGTGATTCTCAGCCTCTCGCCGATCATTAGCGTGGCTTCCAGCCTACCGCCGATCATTGGCCTGACTTCCAGTCTCCCGCCGATCATTGGCGTGACTTGCAGCCTCCCGCCGATCATCGGCGTGACTTCCAGCCTCTCGCCGATCATTAGCGTGGCTTCAAGCCTCCCGCCGATCATTGGCGTGATTTCCAGTCTCCCGTCGATCATTGGCGTGACTTCCAGCCTCCCGCCGATCATTGGCGTGACTTCCAGCCTCTCGCCGATCATTGGCGTGACTTCCAGCCACTCGCCGATCATTGACTTGACTTCCAGCCTCTCGCCGATCATTGACGTGACTTCCAGCCTCCCGTCGATCATTGGCGTGACTTCCAGCCTCTCGCCGATCATTGGCGTGATTTCCAGCCTCTCGCCGATCATTGGGGTGACTTCCAGCATCTCGCCGATCATTGGCGTGACTTCCAGCCAATCGCCGATCATTTGCGTGACTTCCAGCATCTCGCCGATCATTGGCGTAACTACCAGCCTCTCGACGATCATTGGCGTGACTTCCAGCCTCTCGCCGATCATTGGCGTGACTTCCAGCCTCTCGCCGAACACTTGACAAAGTTGCAACATTTCACCAAGGATTAGGTTTCAGTGGTTCTATGTTCACTTTGTTTAATATTTGACCAAATAAATCTGGTGAATTCATATAAACTACATACAAAAGTCACACACTAGCGGATACTAGGTAGGTTTGATGATTCACAAAATTAATTTAAAATGAAAATAGCGAAAATAAATCGAGAGTGAGAACTTTAAAGGAAGAACTTGGTTGAGGTGTTGTGTCAATGTTGCGTTGTGATAACAGGAAACATTCAGACAATTTATAAGTTACCAGACCAACCTTGACTGTAGACTCTTCGTTTTTCACGAACATTGTACACTCACAAGTATTTTGTTTACTATCGATGCTTTTGTAATACTTAATACTATATCCATTTAGCGCTTACGAAATAGTTTGTTCTGAATTGTCTTTATTTGCATCATTTTAAATTTACCCCATGTGGTGGTTAGGTCTAATACTTACATCGCACTGTCAACAGTCCCGTTACAAATTTATATGTGTATTGAGTATTGCCAATGCCATACTGGGTGGCAGTTCTGTTCGTCTGGTTGATGCTGATGGTCGCCTGTATGGTGACGGAGTAGGTGCCAGTCCCTGCACGTGATATCAACAACAGAGCATCAGTCAGCAATAACAGGCAAAGGTAAAGGCCCATATGGCAAGTGGACAAGGAAGTCATTGGCTTATCGATAGTCATGCGTTTGTTCCAGTCATTTACTGTCATCTGTAAGAACGAGTATTTCGTGATTTCCAATCGACACTGATCCTTCATTAATGTTACTTCATGCCCTCTAGTTCTACGATATTTCTTGAATAAGAAAAAATATTTCAATAAATATTTTCATACACATTTAATATCTTAACAACTTCAATTTGATCTCTTCTTAAACTCTTTGTCTCTAGGAGTTTAATAGGAGATCAAATAGAAGTTTTTAATGTATTCAATGTCTCTAGGGTTGCTAAACCACATTCTTTTATGCGTTCTTCATAACACTAGGTCTCTCAGTTCTGGAATCATTTTAGTTGCTCTCTTCTACATTCGTCCAAGCGTATATATACCCTTCTTAATATATGGTCTCATTGTTTTTATACAGTATTATAAATCAGGCCTAACTATTGCTTTACCCAAATGTATAATTAGCTTTTTTATTTTATGATATATTTCTCCTAATAAACCCAAACATTTATTACCCTTACAAGCTGCAATACGACACTGCTCTGAAACTTTCGTATAAGCACTTATTGTTTACTCCAATGTCCTTTTCTTTTACAGTAGTGCCTAGAATAATATTTCCCATTTTACAGTTTATATCTCAAAACCTCGGGGGACATGGCCCAGAGACCACCTAAAAACGCCACTGACATCAACTGGTGCCCCCTATTATGATATATCATATCGTTAGCTATTATTCACCTAGACGGTGATAGCGCGTGGTTCGATTTATGCAATGGAATATGTAGTTATTTTTAAAGGAATTCAAAAGTGAAACCTGAGTACCAGTGATAGCTTACCGTTGTAACATTCGGTACCTGTAGGCACACGTGACTTAGTAAAGTTAGACAGTTTGTTGCTGTCAAGCACTCCCGGTCCGGACCACACTATTGGTTCTATTCGCAGACCACGATACTTGAAATTACATGTGTACGTCAGGTAGGTTCCTTCGGTAACAGTGTGTGGGGTTGAATTGTAACACACGTGGTCTCCTGGCGGACAGAATATACGCGGTAATTTGTATTTTATCGACCGGTCGGTCGGTCGGTGGTTCAGTCGTTCGGTCGTTCGGTCGTTCGTTCTGGCTGTCGGTCGGTCGGTCGGTCGTTCGATCGGTCGGTCGGTCGGTCGGTCGGTCGGTCGGTCGGTCGGTCGGTCGGTCGGTCGGTCGGTCGGTCGGTCGGTCGGTCGGTCGGTCGGTCGGTCGGTCGGTCGGTCGGTCGGTCGGTCGGTCGGTCGGTCGGTCGGTCGGTCGGTCGGTCGGTCGGTCGGTCGGTCGGTCGGTCGGTCCGTCGGTCGGTCGGTCGGTCGGTCGGTCGGTCGGTCGGTCGGTCGGTCGGTCGGTCGGTCGGTCGGTCGGTCGGTCGGTCGGTCGGTCGGTCGGTCGGTCGGTCGGTCGGTCGGTCGGTCGGTCGGTCGGTCGGTCGGTCGGTCGGTCGGTCGGTCGGTCGGTCGGTCGGTCGGTCGGTCGGTCGGTCGGTCGGTCGGTCGGTCGGTCGGTCGGTCGGTCGGTCGGTCGGTCGGTCGGTCACCTCACCGGTGACGACGAGGTCGACCTGTCCACTTTTTCCTTTGCCGTCTTTGTAGGAATAATGACCTCCGTCGTCGTATTTTACGCTGTAGAACATATAAACACATTAAATTTCGCAATCCGGTCCGTCTCCTTCATTGTGGGAAAGTTAATTTGCGCATGGAGATGTAACAACATATATTACACATCATTTTGTATTGGCGTTTACTCTCTTTGAAGTTGTTAAGAACATTTATATATATATATATATATATATATATATATATATATATATATATATATATATATATATATATATATATATATATATATATATATATATATATATACTTTATAATTCTTGCAATTTCAATTGTATTACGTGCACTGACTGATGACGGGACCTACCATCCATTGTGCATTATCTCTAAATATAGTGAACATTGTAAGTGGAAGATCTGTACGTGTATATAAATATATATTATATTACGCTTTTTTGCTGTTGTATATATATATATATATATATGTGTGTGTGTGTGTGTGTGTGTGTGTGTGTGTTTGTGTGTGTGTGTGCGTGCGTGTGTGTGTGTGTGAGTGTGTGTGTGTGTGAGTGTGTGTGTGTGTGTGTGTGTGTGTGTGTGTGTGTGTGTGTGTGTGTGTGTGTGTGTGTGCGTGCGTGCGTGCGTGTGTGTGTGTGTGTGTGTCAAAAAAATCAAAACTATTCATCCACCCTATTCATGGACCCTATTGATCGAGAATATATATAGTGAACATTTTAAGTCCTGATGTAAGTTCTGGACATTCTGTATCATTTATGGGTCACGTTTATGCTCAATCGGGGCAGTGATCAAACAAACAACATTTATGGCTGAATGTTATGGAAATTCGAACTGTGATGCCAAATGAAAGCTTGCATGTTTGCGCACCTAAACATGTAACGAATATACACCGAAACATCGCTCACTGCAACCGACCACCGAAACATTTGAGGAAAACGTTAAACGAGTGCATCGTCAAGTACGTGTGTGGAGATCTCAGACAGCTGCAGACCCGCCAGAAATTGAGCAGAATGGATGGAAGTGCCACTTGAGCCTAATGTTATCAATCGTTTTATCAGGTGTGGGTGTGAGAATGACACGCCTGGGTGTTACTGTAGGTGTGGTTGTAGCAAATAAAAAAACTCTGATGCCCTATGTTCAGTGTGTGTCAAAGTTTAGGTTGTTTGAATGTACAGGCTACATTGCGTCATTATATGTTATAGTTCACACGTCAGTGAGCTTAAACACCAAACCCTGAGCGTGGAAGCATTACAATTTTTACCATTACATTACATTACAATTATTACCATTGTGCTCATCATGCTGATGTTTGTTGTTTATTACTGGTATCTTATCATTATTTTGAAAATATTGTGAAATTTCATACAAAATATGGGGTGCGGGTAAAAACGCAACATATGAAATTGCTCAAGGTTAACATAGTGTCACCCTGAATTTTCTGAAAGTGTCCACTCTAGCATTGATAAATCAGCAGACAAAAAACAATAGATGGCAAAACCCGGTCCAGCCCAAAACTTGGACTTGGCTGCCGGACTAGGTAGGAATAAACGAACGAGATACCTACACCGTGATATAGAGCACGCTTCCAATTCCATATTCAAAATATTCATAACGACTTTTTCTGGGGCCATCAACGGGGCGACTTGCCCGATAGATGACGACGCCATTCTGATCGGTGATGTGCTCCTTCCACACTGACGAGGTCAGATTCGCCCCAGTCGTCTTTACGCCTGCCGCCCAATATTGTCCTTTAAGTGTCACTGTGTGATCTGTCTCGCAAATCTCTACAAAATAAAAATAGACATACAACGGGGCGGCCAAGCTCAAAATGTCATAACAATTACGCTCAATGTGATTCAACCATGCAACTTGGTAGAGATATGTATATGTAGACTAATATATTCGGATCATTTTCAGATATTGGGCCATCTAAAATTATACATGTGTAGGCCATCATCTTGATTTTTAAAATGGCTGTTTTTGTTGTCATAACATACTATTGTTATTGTGTTTAAAAAAATATAACCATAACCCCAGTGCGACCACAACTAACAATTACCTCCATTGAACAAGTATCAGTTTATTTCAACATCCCAGTGCTGGAGATGAAGTTATTGATTGTTATATTTTTGTTCTCGGAAGTGGTGCGGGCTCAAGGATAGTTGGGAACCAAAGTCATTACTATTCTGACGTGCCCTCAGTTATATCCAATATGAAAGAACCAATGGTGTCAGCTTGTGCTACATCCTTGGGCACGAACAACGTTGAACAAATGTGTAAGAAAAGAGGAAGTGACTTGATAATACAAGATACCTTATGTAACTCACAATTGAAAGAGAGCCCGGAAATGCACCCGGGCTCCAAACCACAAAAGCCGGCAGCCTTAGTGAGATCAAATAATTTCACCCACAGCACTGCCTCTAATTCACATTGACATTGACAAAGAACATACGTTACACAGATGTATTCAAGAGAGTGGTTGAACAATAAGCATACACCCATTCTGGTACGTTGCATGTACAAGTTACATGTACAAGATGAACCCACCAGATTACTGCGTCTAACATGTACAAGATGAACCCACCAGATTACTGCGGCTAACATGTACAAGATGAACCCACCAGATTACTGCGACTAACATGTACAAGATGAACCCACCAGATTACTGCGACTAACTTTGACATTCTTCATCATCGACATACAGACACAAGCGCAGACAATGAGCATACTCTATTGGGATTTGTAGCCCGAAACTATGAACAAAAACAAAGCTGTCATCAGCTTCAGTAGTGTGATAGTTCTACTAGATGCCCAACTGTTAAGTATCAGGATGCTCTAACTGAAATTATCCTAGGATTCGATGCTTCAGAACGACTCGCTCTTTGAATCATAGTCCACTTGGGAGATATGGCCGAACGGCAGATAAATCACGTTTCCGACGAATCGAATGCTGACCAGTGCACTGTGTGGAATACAAAGCGCGTGTTCTCTAATATCCCCACTGACCAGACGAATATACAACATGATGCTTCAAAGGGACATGAAGTCACATTTGGTCAAACAGACAAACCCAGAAAACTAATGCCATTATATTATATTATATCATCGTTTCCAGGATATAATAACTTATAATAACAGCCTGGTCTCACGTACGTACTGTTTAAATTGGCAAGCCCCACCATTTGATAACCCAGATAAAAGTATATTTACCACCGGGAGGTTCGTTGTACCTTTCTACGACCTAACGAGAACATACAGTGAGATTAAAAAGCCAGAAAGAATAAGTTTACATCAGCTGTAGCAGCATGTGAAGAGGGCAGGCTACCAAAGTAGACCTATCTGGGGACAAGCATTGCTACCAATGGTAGCGCTCCTTCGCCGGCAAGCTAGGGTTGGATCAAGAAGGGTGATGGAAGATATGATTATAACTCGTATTGAACGATTATTCCCGAAACTTCGCACACCTGCTGCGAGTTGGTTTTCCGTGGTACCAAGAAAAGATGCCCAAAGCATTGTAAGTGCAATAAAGCTACTCTTCAATGAACAGCTAGGTGATTTTGTGAAGAGGAATGTTCCATTAGCAGGGTAAGAACGTGCAAGAAATTACGAACAAATGTTATTATTTTTCTACAGCGTTCAATAATGTGTTTCGATGCTCGAATGACCACCAAAATTCATAATTCAAGCGTATCTATTTGTTTCGCCTTTTTAATCTATGTTCAGTGTTATTGTGTTTAAGCTGTTTTGTTCAACATGTTCCTTGACCAAAAGTACCTGTCTTGTCTTGAGTCACCATAGGAGTCGGCCAAATAGAGTCATAGACAAACAAAACTACAATTAATAAAAACAAATTAGTTGACTCTGAAACTTATTTAAATTGTATTAAATGTTCTTATTCACAATCATTCATATTTATATCAAGAACTAATAGCAATCTGTGCATATTTACTGATTCTATAAATAGGACAATTCCTGCAATTTCATGCACAAATCGGCTCCTTTTTCTCAAACGAGTTCGCATGGGCGCAAGGGTAAAATATCGCGTGGCCCAATGTCTGAAAAATGTATGTATGTATAAAAATGTGTGTGTGTATGTATATATGTATGTTTGCATGTATGTGCGTGTGTATGTGTATGCATGCATGTATGTATGTGTATGTGTTTGTATATAAGTGCGTATGTGCGTATGTATGTATGTATGTATGTGTGTACGAATGCATATATGTATGTATGTGTGTGTGTATATATATATATATATATATATATATATATATATATATATATATATATATATATATATATATATATATATATATATATATATTGTGTGTGTATGTGTGTATGTATGTTTGTGTGTGTATGTGTGTGTGTATGTGTGTGTGTGTATGTGTGTGTGTGTGTGTGTGTGTGTGTGTGTGTGTGTGTGTGTGTGTGTGTGTGTGTGTGTGTGTGTGTGTGTGTGTGTGTGTGTGTGTGTGTGTGTGTGTGTGTGTGTGTGTGTGTGTGTGTGTGTGTGTGTGTGTGTGTGTGTGCGTGTATGTGTGTGCTTATGCGTATTGGTGTATGTGAGTAAGTGTTTATGTATGTATGCATGTATTTATGTACGTACGTACCTATGCATGTAGGTACTTGACAAGATTTAGCAAGATTTATCAAGGTTTGCCAACCAAGCCAAAGGTCCAGATGACAACTGGACAAGGAAGCCATTGGCGTATCGAAAGTCCAAAAATGTTCATCTACGTGTAAACAGCCCTCCTGAGATATATGTTAACCTTGTTTTTAAACATATTTACGCTGCTAGCAGTTACACAATTCCTAGACAATTTGTTCCATTCATTTGTTTTCCTCGGTGAGGATGAGTAATTCCTAATATCCAATCTACATTGACCCTTTACTAATTTTACCTCAAGTCCTTTAGTCCTACTATCTTTCGTGAGTGAGAAAACACATGTCTATCAATATGTCCATACCCATTCAATATCTTAAACACTTCTATGTGATCTCCTCTTAACCGCCTTGTCTCTAGAGTTGTTAAAACACATTCCTTCAGGTGTTCTTCATAACAAAGGTCTGTCAGTTCTGGAATACTTTTAGTTGCCCTCCACAGTATGCGTTCAAACGTATATATATATATATATATATATATATATATATATATATATATATATATATATATATATATATATGTATATATATATATATATATATATATATATATATATATATATATTATATATATATATCCATCTAACGATATGGTAAGTATCCACGCTTGTATCCAGCATTTTAAATAATGTCTAACTATTGCTTCATGCAGATATATAACTAGCTTTATTCCTTGTATATTATGTTTCTCCAAATCAACCCAAGAATTTCGTTACAATTTAGCGCTGCAATACCACACTGTTCTGAAACTTTTATATCAGCACTTTTTTATAATGACCTCGCTTTTAGGAATCCAGGTTGAGGTGAATTTAATAATTTGTGCCTAACTAGAAAGTCCACAATATTTAACCTTTCTAATAATTTACAAATCACTGACGTTCATCTCAGCGGTCTGTAATTTTCTGAATTATTTATCGAACACTTTTTAAATAATGGTATGATGTTTGCCTCTTTCCATTCAAAAGGAACATCTCCAACGTTTAATGACATGTTGGACATAACTGATATACGTATGTATATAAGCATATATATTTATATCATAACCGGTAACATAGCTAAAACCCACTATCAAGTGTTATTCGTTTTGACATGCACATTTAGGTTACTAATCAATTCAATGAACACCATTAATAATTATAATGAGAAATATTGTGCGATAAATTGTCCGACAAGAGAAAGTTATGGTACTTGGCGAATACAGCAATACTTACTCAAAGTGATGAAAATGACAAAGAGGCTTCTAAGGTCTATCGGGATCAAATTCATGTGGACTGAGATCGACGAAACGCCTCAATACAGATGTGACGTCCGTCGCACAAGACAGAGCGGTAAACGAAAAATTATGACGTTGCATTACTTGCGTTCCAGAGCCTCGTTTTCGCTCACAGTTTACTGGTGTTATCGCTCGCCTATTGACAGTTTGCGAACACTGAACTGAGAATGGGTTGATGCTTCGCTTCGTGGGGGTGGTGGTGGTGGTGGTGGTGGTGGTGGTGGTGTTGGTGGTGATAGTGGTGTTGGTGGCGGGAATAATTGTGGTGATGGTGGTTCAGCCTTCATTTGCAACTATTTTATTGTCGCCTGTTTTATTCATGTAACTGACCATAGTTTGGTTTGCAACGTAAACCAATTTAATACTTAACTCTACCATCTACACTGCCGCGACGTGTAAACGCAGATTGGTTTCATTACAAATATCCAGCGATAGAAACACTTCATTGCGATAACCGCTCTGCACTCCAGGAATGTCTTAGCAACACTCATACGCAACCTGCGATACAACATTATGCACAAACCAAACTAAGACACATGGATGACAGCTGGTGGGATGAGAAAGCCGACGAAGTGCAAGCACTTTCTGGTCGATATAACTCCAGGGTAGTCTTTCAGTCGCTGAAAAGTATTTACGGCCGCGCCGACCTACAAGCAGCCCGATGCTGACCGCTGATGGAAATACTCTGTTAACCAGAAAACCGGACATCCTGAGCCGCTGGAAAGACTACTACGCGACGCTGCTAAACCGACCCTCCGAAATTAATGACCAAATCCTAGAGTCAATCCAACAGTGTCCCATACGAAATGAGTTGGAAGAATTTTAGACAAAACGAAAGATTAAACAAACAATCGCGTCCATTGCACACAATAAGTCAGCCGGATTAGACGGGATCCCGGCTGAGGTGAACAAACACGGAGGTAACACCCTCATTGCAAATCTGCCAGACAGATACATGCGCTACTGGGAGTCTGGTGAACTACCGCAGGACTTTAAAGATGCGCCGATTGTGAACATCCATCAAGGTAAAGAGACCGATAGGACAGCGGCAACTTACCTGATCCGGCCACGTTGTACGGGTGAATTACAACCGACTGCTAATGCAGTTCTGTACGGCCAGCTATGGCAGGCAAAGCGAAATGCTTGAAGACCACACTTACGCTACATGGATTGTTAAAAGCGACACCTCAACGCCGCCAATATCAACAAGAAGCACTGGGAGGAAATGGCGCAAAAAAAGCCGAAGCCAAAAGAGCAAACGATGCCGAACTTAAACGACAACGCCGTTCGCAAATCGAACAAATCAGCAGCCTGAGTTCTCACGCCGATACTGCGCAAGGAAATTGGCCACTCGTATTGGCCAACTATCCCATGAAAGAGCTTGTGCGAGAAAAAGTTTAATGATTTGCGATGTTAATGTCATACTCGAAAACGAGAATACTGCCGATGATAATAAAATAAAGATTAATTAATGTATTCATCCATTCACATGTGAAGTGCCTAAATGTAACTTAACAGACACGGTGGCTGAGGATCTCCAAAATCGATAGGTCAAATATGATGAGCTGCGTACTAAACTGTAAGCGATGAGCAGAGTGGCTTATATCCTACTTAATCGACAGAAAGCAACTAGTTACTATCACCGGAGTAGAATCCAATTCCCAAATTGTAATATGTAGAGTCCCACAGGAAAATGTTATGATCTTTGCTGTGTCTCTGCATTGTTAATGGTATGTCCATCAGCGTGAAATGTTAGGGCTTTGTTTGTGTCAGGTATAAATCCAGTTTCAACATTTGATCAGAGAGATTTGTCAATAGCAGAACTTAAGTCAGCAGTTACAGCCCATGCCAATATAATCAACTGCATTATTGATTGGCAGGGAGCCAATGTGAAGAGGGATTAAAAAGATAGCCAATAACCGAGACGAGGGACGCCGGGTCAGCCACATATGGGACAGTCCGCTTGCCGTACCTCAAGCAGAATAAAAACTGACTAAATTGTGGGCAACGGCCAGTCTACGGCCTTGCAGAAGTAACTACAGTTGTGCAGAAATAACTGCAGTCGTGTACACGTGATTCATTAACGGAAAAAAAAGTAGTTAATACAACATCAATGTATGAATTGTCTTACCCAGAGCCGCTGTTAGGATTGCTAGATTTATATATTTAAATGTCAAATAGTTCAATACATAATCAGATGTGATACAGTCCTTTAACTAAAGCGTTATACTAGGGTATGGTCGTTAATCTGTTGACAAATAAAATGCTGAAATCGTTGATCTGAATCTGTTGAAAGTGTAGAGTTATTATAGACTGTCACATGAGTTCAAACTTTTCAGTGACCGGAATGTCTCAGAGCCGGCGGATATCTTAGCGATGCTATAACAAGGACGCAAGTTTGCTGAGGACGCTTTCATTGTCCGTCTAGTTTTGCCCGTTCGCCCGCCGCAGCCCACTCTGCCTCTTCTGCTTCTTCCTTACGTTTGTTTCTGCGTCTAGAAAGATAATCATTACTCAACATCCTTACTACTACCATTACCCACCCCACCTGCATATCTACCACCGCCGCCGCTATCATCACACATATCTAACACCACTATCATCATACATATCTACCACCACTATCCTCACACATATCTACTACCACTGTCATCACACATATCTACCATAACTATCATCACACATATCCGCATCAAAGACCGCCACAAACTTCACCACATTTTTCTACTACAACCACCACCATAATCGCAACCGCAGCCACAGTTTTCATACATTTAGCCTCGTTGTGACAAACGCACACAGCGGAAACTAGGGGACTTACGATGTAGTTTGGGATTTTTTTAGCTATCCTTAACAACTGTTTGTACTATTTATTAGGCAACGTTAGTGACGAACGACTCTGACGCGCAGCTTCCATAAGGATGTGCTGGCACAGCGGATTCGGTCCTAAAGTTCGTCTTCGAACATTGCCTTTTTACAGAGTTGTAAACCGCCACCGCCACCGCCACCGCCACCGCCACCGCCACAACATCAATAACAATAATGTTTACACTCACCAGTGACACCACCACATCAACCTTCATTAACGTCACTACCATAACATAGCTACAGGGGTACCGTAATATATCACAACACCTGTGCAGCCAATAAGTAATAACGCATTGTTACAATTATGATCAATCGTGGTCACATAACAGTCACAAGTTGTTATCAGCCATTTTCCATCATTGTAGTATTTAAATAATTTAGCATTGGAAAGTCGTGTCATCGGACTAGACTATGAGAAAGATAAGAGTAGATAAGAATCACATAGATGATGTTTTGATGTTGCCTATTTGTGGTACAGTTTCTTAGATGGTTAATGGTATTGTGATATATACAACTTGATTCATTCATGGAGTTGATGGTACAAAAAATATAAGAATGTGTCTCGTAATAGTGTTGATGGTACAATCACACATATGTCATCATATATTTGGTGACATAATCTTAAAGATAAAGCGATAACATTGATGGTATAGTCACGAAGATAAAGTGAGGTTGTCAGAGAGTTGACGACATATTGCAGAGTTGGCGGTATAATCACGTAGATGTTGCTTTTTGTGGATGTCCTGCCTACTTCACGACGAAGTTGGCGATCGTTGCGATCAGAGCGATGAGCACTAGAACCAGCAGGAGGTGTATATATACTTCAACAGTGAGGCTTTGCTTTGCACTGCAACCGATATATATATATATATATATATATATATATATATATATATATATATATATATATATATATATATATATATATATATATATATGCTGTTCTAACTATATCTGCCACCCTCCGGAGACACACCGCCACCAGGAATTACATGATAATTACTTTACTGCACTGTATTTTAGTATGGTCAGCCATTTAAGCATATAATTGTATTATTTTTAATGGAGCATTAATATAGCTGTCATATGCTATCAAAGTGAAGTCTTGACAAGGGTAGATAATATACAAATAGCACTTCGTTTGCATCGTCTTCAAAAGATTGTAAGTAACAGTAGTACTTTGGAGTAAAAGCGCGCGCACACACACACACACACACACACACACACACACACACACACTCACACACACACACACACATATATACAACATTACGTTTGTGTTGATTACGGCTATGTTTGATAATTAACCCTCTCAAGTTGAACCGTTTGTACATAAATGCTGCCTTTTCTTCAATTGACAAAAAAAAAACCACCACATTTACTGCAATTAACTCTTTGTCAGTCACGTTACACAATATTTTAGAAGACTTAGAAGAACCTAGTTCCTCTGGAGTCGGCAGTTCTGAACACAAATTAATTTTTATTAAATTGCGTGACCACCATTTTGTAAAATGGCCGCCTTGGCTGTGTGAGACAAAATGTGCGATGGTATATATAATATATATATATATATATATATATATATATATATATATATATATATATATATATATATATATAATATATATATATATATATATATATATATATATATATATATATATATATATATATATATATATATATATATATATATATATATATATATATATATATATATATACGCATACCTAAGAAATAACGAACCATTATCATATCTATATGCTGTGACAACAAAGACTAAACAATGACGAATTACCACTCTTGCTACAAGGTTATGACTGAAGAGGTGACGAACCTTAAAACTTCCATTAGTTCAAGCAGTCTTAGGTAATTGCTACATTTGGCAAGCAGTAAACTTCCCAGTTCGCACTGACACAAATAATGCGTTTTTGTATTTATGTTCCCAGAATTACTGAATGGTTTACTGAATGGTTTATCTGTTGTTTTGATTTTGGTTCTTCAATTATGGCGGTCGTTCAGGCGATGGTCGTCATGGCAATTAGTTGTGTCTTCAGGCGCAAGAGGCGGGTACGGCAAGACGAAGGACAGATGCTTGATCACCAGAACGCCGGGAAGAAACCAGGGAAGAAGGCGGGGTTGAAGGACAACGAAGAAGGAAGCGGGTTGTTCAGAAGAATCATTCCCGGGTTTTAGAGACAAAGTTGGCCGGCTGATGATATATACAACCACGACAGTGCATGTATGACATCGACTATCTCACACGTGTTTCCGTTTGCATGCTGTAAGAAAGTACTTCAGAACGTTTAAATCATAGTATGTTTTTACAATAAAACAGTTTGTGGTTGTGTATGTTCCCTCGTATCTCCCTTAGTTTCGCGTGTACTAATGTTTCGTAGGCGTCACATGGGGCTATCGGATGGTTCATTTACTACAATTGTACAGTTGTTCTAGTGGTTTTATTAGACTGGTGCCCAGTCCAGTTTTATCAAAGCGAAACAATAGTTTTACGACTTCTTCTTGAGGTCGAACGTGAACCACTAAAGGTTTGTCGTATGTCGAAATAATCTAAGTAGGAGTAGCATAATAATAATAATAATAATTTTATTAAAATGGCAACTATAGCAGTTGAATTATACAATTGGCACAGTAAAACAACCAATGATAATAAGTTAATTAAGACCAAAATATGACTTAAAATATAAAAACTTAAAAGGTGCACGTACATCATGTTTAAAGTTATGTTTGTATATAAACAATTTAAATATGAAGGACATAATCATAAATTAAAACTTAAAACAGGCAATACTATAGTAGAATAAATTATATGGCCTACTACTATTATGTAAAAAGTAACTAATTTATAAATGAGTTCATAATTACTGCCAGTGTCTTAAAGCATATGGTATAAGAGAGTTCTGAAATCGTGCAGTTCTGCAACGCGGCACACAGTAAGTCCTCGTGTTTCGAGTTGTATACGGAGTTTCCCGGAGGGGAGGCAAAAGATGGTGTAATTTATGTGTAGATTTTTGCATGCTTATGAATAGCGTTCTACACAACTTCTCCCTCCGGTCTGACAGCGTTGGTAGATTGGCTTCGGTGATGGCTTCGGTGTACGACTTTTCTTGGAAAATGATCCGCATTGCCCGTTTCTGGATGTATTCTATCTGTCTCGTTTGCTTTTTTGTAAGGCTCGTGTGCCACACTTGGCATGCGTACTCCAATACCGATCGGACGATTGAAGTGTATATGTTGATGAGATGGTGAGGGTCAATGCCAGCTCTTTTGAGAAGGATGAAGAAGTATAGACGTTGCGATGCTTTTGTAGTGATTCCGTCTATGTGTGATTGCCACTTCAGATCTTCAGATAGAGTTACACCTAGTAGACGAGTGCTGTTAACTTGTTGGATTGGTCTACCGTCGATGGTTAGCAGTGCGATGTCCGGAGTTGATTTCTTGAAACATATCCGCAGTTCTTTCGTCTTGTCGTAGTTCAGCGCCATTTTGTTACTCGCTGTCCATTGCCCGACTTCGTCTGCTGCTACTTGGAGTGAGCTGTCCATTCCGGAGGATGAAGAAGCTTCCCATATTGTGGAATCGTCGACATATTTTATATGTTCGCATACTGTTTGCAGATCATTAATATGGTGTAGGAAGCCGATTGGTCCAAATATTGTGCCTTGTGGGACACCTGCGTTGACACTGGTGTACTCCGATTTCACACTCCCGATCTTTACCCTCTGTTTGCGTTGACACAGGAAGGATGTCAGCCATTTGGTAATAAAAGTTGGAAGTCAGAGAGACGCACATTTTGTCATTAAAATGTGATGGTCGACTCGGTCAAACGCTTTGCTGAAATCGACGAGAAGTATTCGTACTATGGTTCCAGGGGTCTCGACCGCGTATTTCCACTTGTGAACAAGCTCGACCAGTGCGTGTACGGTTGATGTTCCTTTGATTGATAACTTACATATGCCAGCTCCGTTATAGTAAGATTGTTGTTATCCATAAACACGGCGTCAACCAGAAATGACTTGTGGCTGCGTTTTCTCCCCGTGCAATGCAGGGTAACTCAGCTAGTTTAATACCCACTAAATGGGCATGCGATGATGACCAGATGACATTGTGTACTTAGAATTTCCTGAAAGCGATGATGACCAGATGACATTGTGTACTTAGAATTTCCTGAAAGCGATGATGACCAGATGACATTGTCTACTTAGAATTTCCTGAAAGTTCAAATACGTTGCCAACGAATGCGTAATAAGTTATAAGGAATAGAGAAGGAAGGCTGAAAAATGGAAACCAGTACGTTTGATATGTCCCTGTAACATACAGACCATCGGTGTGTATGGCCGGAGTTGTTTACTAATTCATAGGAACACTAGAATGATTTTAGATGCCAAACATTGTATTTAATACAATATCAGTACAACGAAATAAATTTTCCCAAAATTCATCAAAAAATGTTATATGTGGAATATTTTTGGCACCAACTACAAAAACACATTCGTGATTTTTTGTTTCTCGTTTGTGTTGACTCAAGTTCTCTGCTAGTATTTTTGGTTTCCACAGTTGTGTTACATTTAGCTATATACATTTACAGCCAATTCAGATGTGATATAATCATTCGGCCAACAGCTCGAGTACGGTAAAACAACAACTACGTACAGCTGCAGATTTGTTACCAACCATACATCATCAACGCAAAACCGTTCGTCATACATGAGCGCACGGACTAGCGAAGATACGATTAATGTGTACGATATCTCATGATTGTACAATTCTCAATGTCCGGAATGTCTAAGACCGGCCGGTATCTGAGGGATGGTAGAACCAGGAGAGAATATTATTAAGGAAGCCTTCTTCCTCCTCGGTTTCCTCATCCTCTCGCCTCGACCTCTCTTCTTTTGCCGCTCTAGCTTCTTCGTTCTTCTTTCTGCGTCTGGAATAAACATAGTCAGTGATCATCACCACCACCACTACCCCCACCACTCTCCAACTTCCCACCATTGTGTAGAGTCCACCTCCCACCTAATTTTCAGTCCATCCTCCACCAATTGTTAGAGCCAATCTACCACTTCCTGCCACAACCACTCATTATTATCAGCGTGACCATTGCCAAAACAGCCACCCCTCGACAACACATTTTGTCTCAGCAGCCATTAGCACCACCACCACAACGACCACAACAACCACAACCACCACCACCACCACCACCATCAATACCACATTTACCAACATTACCACACGGACAAGCAATTCCACATGGACCAAGACTACCACGTGAACAAAGACTACCGTATGGACCAACACCACCACAAAGACCAACAATACCTCAAGGAATAACATTACCACATGGACGATCACTACCACATCGACCAACACTACCACATCGACAAATACGACCACAAGGATTAACACTATCACATGGACCAACAGCATCACAAGAACCAATATTTCCACATGTATCAACACCATCAAAATGACCAACACTTCCACACGAATCAACAATACCACATGAACTAGCCCCACCACATGGAACAACACTACTACATGGACCAACACTATTACATGGACCAACATTATCACATGGACCAACACTGTCACATGAACCAACACTACCACATTAACCAACACTACCACATTGACCAACACTACTACATGGACCAACACTACCACATGGACCAACACCACCACATTGACCAGCACTACTACACTGACCAACACTATCACATGGACCAACATTACCTGAATGACCAACATTATCACATTGACAAAAACTATCACATGGACCAACACTACCACATTGACCAACACTACCACATTGACCAACAATGCCACATGGACCTACATGACCACATGGACCAATACGACAACATTGACGATCAAAACCACATTGACCAACGCCACATCCACTAATGAAATCATCACTGCAGCCTACGTCAGCAAGGCAGCCTTCTCTGAATGCAAACATCGTTGATATCAACGATAGCATTATCATATTTCATGATATTTTTATTTTAATAAGATCAACATAATTTCAAATTCATCACGATTTGTCACATCTAACACATATTGTATTAATAATGACGTGTTATTGCTAGACATTAATTTTAATTATATTGCTTTATGTTTTTATATGCAATACTCAATTCTATCGTTACTGTTACTTCTTAGTTTTAATCATGTCAGTGCCTCATCATTTAATATAAATTAGTTGTGTCATTGGACTAGAATATCAGAGTTGCTGGTGCAGTCGCATCAAGATGTTAGTGTTGTATTGTCAAATTATTGAAGATACAGTAATGTGAATGACGAGATGATGTCATAGAGTCGATGATACATAGTTCATGGCACAGATACATAGATGATGCAATGCTGTTACCGAGTTGATGAAGCAGTCACATAGATGTTACATCGTTACATGGATGATGTCATATTGTCACATAGTTAATGGTACAGAAACGTAGACGATCTGATGTAGTTAAGGGGGTTCTGCGTACTTGATGAAGTACACTGCGAGAATGGTGGCCGCAGCGATAGGCAACAGAAGCAGCAGGGCGTACAACAATACCGGCTTCGCGCTCTTCCAAAGGTACGCCTCTGCCTCTAAGGAATCAACGGAATCACCAACTCAGTAGTGGACATATATTAACATTATGTTTTTGAGTTTTGACAACAACTAAACACTTATGCATACGACATTTGTATGTATATTCAGGTATTTATCTAGGGCTGTCGTTGCTATTTAGTGAATTATAAAATGTTGAACAATACATATATTAGACTTCTCGTAGCGTTGCTACGGGAGGACCTTCATAATAATAATAACGTATTATGTAAGAAATGAAAATACATCTTAATAAATTATATATAACTTATTCAGTTTTTTGTTTGTTTTTGACTGAATGATTTTTCTCACCAGCAAATCAACCCGAAAGTCATAACACTTTTTCACAAATGTATCATGGAACAGAGACAGATTTTGTTCTCTACGTGCATTGATTTGTGTTTTCTCAGGAAGTACAATTTTTATCTAAAAATAAATACATGTTAAGGGGCACCGTGGCAAGTCAAACTTACCTATTTGGGCTGATGTTTCCGGTTTCGTTTTATTATGAAATTCTGTCTCACACAATACACCGTAGTAGCCTGGTTCGCACTGGCAGGAGAAAGAGGCGTTCGCTACATCCGAACAGACACCGTTCTTGCAGAGACCATCACTGCACAGTATACCGTCTACAGGAACAAACACAGCCAAGCAATCACCTGATAGCGACGATACGTTCTCGATATTTAACTACATATATCTTAGTTCATTTAAATAACAATTTTGTTAACTTTCATTTGCAGCTAATTTATACATCTGACGACGTCTTCGTGACTTATTGCCTGATTTGATAGTATTACAAATATTATCCATTGCACATCTAACACATCAGCATCAGACTATCTTGCATTACTATTAATATCTCTATTCTCCCGCTCTGTGTATACTTGTTTTCATATGAGTGTTTCTAATTTGCATAATTTCTGTTTCACTCCCTTCTCCTGCTGACAGTTCCTTCCTTACACAGCCCGCAACTGAGAGACCTAGATATGAATAACGCCTAAGATAATGTGGTTTAACAACCCTACAGACAAAAAGGTTAAGAGAAGTAAAACTAGATGAAACGAATGATCAGCGTAGATTTATATGTCAGAAAGTACTCATTCTCACCGAGGACAAGAAATTAATGGAACAATTTATTTACATATTATGTAAATGCTAGCAGCGTGAATATGCTTAAAACAAAATTTATTTATTTCTGAGAAGGGTGTGTTACACATAGATAAAGAATCGTTGGTCTATCGATACGCCAATGGCTTCTTTGTCAATTTGCCATCTGGGTTTTTGCATGGAATAACAATCTTGTTAAATCTCCCAGATTAATTTCCTCAGTATCATGACCTCCGACTTACAACTGCAATTACTTCCTGATATTCCCTGTATACACACATGAACCACTGTATGTGTCGCATTGAAATTCCCTGTAGACACACAGGAACCTCTACATACGTCGCCCTGATATACCCTGGAGACACACGAACGTATGTACGTGTCGCCCTGACATTCCCTGTAGATACACACACAAACCCATGTATGTGTCGCCCTGACATTCCCTGTAGACACACACGAACCCATGTATGTGTCGTCCTGACATTCCCCTGTAGACACACCCGAACCCCTGTACGTGTCGCCCTGACATTCCCTGTAGACACACGCGAACCCCTGTATGTGTCGCCCTGACATTCCCTGTAGACACACCCGAACCCCTGCATGTGTCGCCCTGACATTCCCTGTAGACACACGCGAACCCCTGTATGTGTCGCCCTGACGTCCCCTGTAGACACACGCGAGCCCCTGAATGTGTCGCCCTGACGTCCCCTGTAGACACACACGAACCCCTGTATGTGAATGTCAGGGTGACACATTGAGGGGTTCGTGTGTCTGCATGGAATGTCAGGGTGACACGAACCCCTCAATGTGTCACCCTGACATTCCCTGCAAACACACACGAACCCCTCAATGTGTCACCCTGACATTCCCTGCAAACACACACGAACCCCTCAATATGTCACCCTGACATTCCCTGTAGATACACGCGAACCCCTGTATGTGTCGCCGAGACGTCCCCTGTAGACACACACGAACCCATGTATTGGTATAGGTTTTCTCTACCGCCACCCGAGCTGATCGTGTAAGGAGCGGGTGGGGTTAGGTAAGATCTTCTTTGCCATTTGCAGGGTTCTTTACTGATATGATTGCTGTGGTTTCAGTTATACAGCATACAGCGATCTTACAAAATAATGATATATAACTTGTTCGGCTTTTTTCTGTTTTGAAAGGTTCTGAAAGGTTTCCCCACCAGGAAATAAACCCGAAAGTCAAAACACGTTGTTTTTCAAATGAATCATGAAACAGAGACAATATTTCGTTGTCTACATGGATTGAATTACATTTTTTCAAGAAGTGCAATCCTTATGTAGAAACGGGCACCATTGCAAGTCAAAAATACTTATGTGGGTTGTTGTTGCAAGCCAAACTTACCTGTTGCCGTTTTATTAAGAAATTCTATTTCACACAATACACCGTAGTAGCCTGGTTCGCACTGGCAGTAGAAAGAGGCGTTCGCTTCATCCGAACAGACGCCGTTCTTGCAGAGACCATCACTGCACGGTATAGCGTCTACGGGATAAAACACAGCAAAGCAATCACCTGATAGCGACGCTAAGTTCTCGATATTTAACCACACATATCTTAGTTCATATAATTATTGTGTTAACTTTCGTTTGCAGCTAATTGATACACCTGAAGACGTCTTCGTGCCACTGACTTATTGCCTTACTATTACTATTACGCTATTAAGGTGATTTTTACAATAAATAGCTCTTTTCTCCCGCTCTGTGTATACTTGTTTTCATATCAGTGTTTCTAATTTGCATAATTTCTGTTTCACACCCTTCCCCTTCTTACAGTTCCTTCCTTACGCAGTCCACAACTAACATACCTAGTTATGAATAAAGCCTAAGATAATGTGGTTTAACAAGCCTAGAGACAAGGATGTTAAGAGAAGATCAAGCTAAAGTTTTCAAGATGTTGAATGGGTATAAAAATATTGATAGACATAATATTTTCCCACTTAATACTGCTAGTAGAAATAGATGACAAGAATTAACATTACAAAAGAATCAGCGTAGATTTATATATCAGAAAGTACTCATTCTCACCGAGTAGATGAAATGGATGGAACAATTTATCTACATATTGTGTAAATGCTAGCAGTGTGAATATGCTTTAATTTGTTTTACTTATTTCTGAGAAGAGCGTGTTACACATAGATGAGGAATAGTTGAACCATCGATACGCCAATGGCTTTTTTTTCAATTTGCCATCTGGGTTTTTGCCGTGGGTAACAATCTTGTAAAATCTCACAGATTAATTTCCTCAGTTTCGTGATCTCAGATTTACAACTGCAACTACTTCCTGACATTTCATGAGCAACTGTACGTGTCGCCGTGATATTCCCTGTAGACACACACGAACCCCTGTATGTGTCGCCCTGACGTCCCCTGCAGACACACACGAACCCTTCAATGTGTCACCCTGACATTCCCTGTACACACACGCGAACCCCTGTATGTGTCGCCCTGACGTCCCCTGTAAACACACGCGAACCCCTGTATGTGTCGCCCTGACGTCCCCTATAGACTCACGCAAACCCCTGTATGTGTCGCCCTGATAACTTCCTCACTCGGTCATTTCTAAAATTCACATAAGCTAACGCACCGACCACATACTACATTTCTACTTGCCTAGGCTTGGCAATCTTTTGGATTGCCTCATTCGATTTCTTTCCCGCTATGACATAGCCAAATGTGTCATAATTATTTAGCGAAAACCTATTTTGTTCATGGCATAGCTTATATTTATAGGCACAAACCTGTGCAATAGAAGCCGGTGAACGGTTCAATGCAGCGGCAGTTAACGAGTCCAGAAACGTTTGTACAAACTGCTCCGTTGTTGCATGGATTGTCATTACACGTAAGCTCTGTGAAACGAGCAAACCAAAATCAGTTATAAAAGGAAATCAATCAGTCACGGTCATATGCATGTTTACTCAACAATAAATATATGAATAATAACACTGTAAGGAACAATGTAATATAATAATGTAATATTAACTTGATAAACCTGATGACAGACGGTGGAATCAAGTTCAATTAACGGAGTATTTTTTATATTATACACATCCGATTTTTCTTTATATTTCATTGGATTAATTTCATCGAATCAAACTCATTTATATGACATATGATGTGAACGCTTGAAGTGCATTCGTTATCTACTTTTATAATGTTGAAAGCAGGTGCCTATTTATGACCCTTGATATGGGGACTTTAACCCTCATGCGGACACAAAAGGTCAAAGGTTTTTTTTTGAAAAAGTAATGGTTCCAATTAGTCAATATATGCCTAATGGGGTTACACAATATTGCATTGGTTACATCGTTACTGACAGAGATATAACAGAGATATAAACCAAACCGTGTTCAAATTGATCCAACTTTCAGAATAGAATGGTAGACATATATAACATTCTCCTCAACAACTCCATTTACCTTGAGAAACGTTATAATTGATTGATTGATTGATTGATTTTGTAGAATAATATATATTTTGTTACGTTGCAATGATTTCATGTGGATACGATGAGTGCTGCATTTGAACTCTTTATTATAGCAAATATCCTGGACATAATTTTATGGCGACAAATTTAGATTCCTGTAATAGGTTCACATAGTCGATTGTCCAGCAACAGGATAATCAATAGCCTGCACGTACCAACAGGTCAGCCTGAATGTCACCAAGCTGTTGTTGAATTACGATGTCGTCACTTCCTAACCATTTAACGGAGAAGTCTATATAGGTAGAAAACCGACATGTTGGCAGAGGCGGGACAGTTTTGTGAAAACCGCAGGTTCCTGGATTCGATGTGGATTAAATCTAGTGTATGACAACTTCTTTACATCAGCACCACTGGCAGAGGAGCTAGTATGGGAACATATCATACTGGTATAATAATACGCAAAAGTAAATGGTTGCCAATAAAGAAACACAGGAAAATTCAGCTACACTGGCGTTGCCGAGATAAAGTACGACAATATTATATCAAAAGGTTACCAGGTCAAAATTTACCCAGTCCGCCCAGTTGTTTTTGTATCCGTCCACATGAGGGGTAAACATGCATATAACAAATAAGCTATTGGGAAAATTGAAGGTTAAGCGTTGTGAGGGCTCTGTTATATCTAGACAATAGCGCTTTCGCCAGAATATGCCCATGCGCTGTTATCTTAAAACCGATTAGTGCATTAACGTGTACGCCTGTGTCTGCGCGTGTTATTATTACATATAACAGTGCAAAGACGTTCACGATACGTACTTGTCTTGCAGTCTGAGCCACCAAACCCATCCTTGCCTACAACAATATAAATATACCATTACAATATATATATATATATATATATATATATATATATATATATATATATATATAATATATATATATATATATATATATATATATATATATATATATATATATATATATATATATATATATATATATATATATATGTATGAATGTATGTATGTATGTATGTATATATAATCATAATTATTATTATTTTTATTATTATACATATCATTTACACACACACACACACACACACACACACACACACACACACACGCACGCACGCACACACACACACACACACACACACACACACACACACACAAACACACACACACACACACACACACACACACACACATACACTTAATGATAATGCCCCCTAAATGACCCCCAAATGACCCCACCTGAATGGTAAGAAGTCGAACTGTGTGATGAAGTCGAGTATGTAGTAATTAGGGAGGAGTGAGAAAAAATGTACAAGATGACAAGTCGGACGTGGAACTTTGAACGAGATTCGGGGAAGACAAGTTGACGGAGTTGTGGGTGAAATGGCTTTTTCATATTATACGCCAAGGACACGTACTAATTTCCCGTCACACTGGTCTCGATGTCATACGAACAAAGCAATGCCACCACGACAACAACAGCTACGCGTCGCTTTTCCAAAAGGGCAACCATTTATACGTGATTACTTCACTGTCCGCTAGGTGTCTGCACAAATTGCATATTCTGGCAACATTTTCGCAGGAAGGGATTGCAGACCAGTGGCGATGTGTTGAATATGGGCATTACGAATATGCACCCCTAGTCGTTGAATATTACACCACAGCTCAACTGAACGCGATTCCACCCATCGCTCCTCAACTAATTGAGTTATCTCGGGTTGAATCTGTACGTGTTACTGCATGCCGGGCTCCATCATAAACTGATCTAACCTAACGAAAGTCCAGATCGTTGATCTGCAAATATATATTGTTGAAACAGCATACAGAACATCCGCAGTCGATTTAATAAAAACAATTGACTTGATTCGTTAGATCTGGTAAGGCTCAAAATAGTTAATACATAAAATGGTAAGCACTGCGGGTCTATGCCGATCATTGGCGTGATTCTCAGCCTCTCGCCAATCATTAGCGTTGCTTCCAGCCTACCGCCGATCATTGGCGTAACTTCCAGTCTCCCGCCGATCATTGGCGTGACTTCCAGCCTCCCGTCGATCATTGGCGTGACTTCCAGCCTCTCGCCGATCATTAGCGTGGCTTCCAGCCTCCCGCCGATCATTGGCGTGACTTCCAGTCTCCCGCCGATCATTGGCGTGACTTCCAGCCTCCCGCCGATCATTGGCGTGACTTCCAGCCTCTCGCCGATCATTGGCGTGACTTCCAGCCTCTCGCCGATCATTGACGTGACTTCCAGCCTCTCGCCGATCATTGGCGTGACTTCCAGCCTCCCGTCGATCATTGGCGTGACTTCCAGCCTCTCGCCGATCATTGGCGTGATTTCCAGCCTCTCGCCGATCATTGGGGTGACTTCCAGCATCACGCCGATCATTGGCGTGACTTCCAGCCACTCGCCGATCATTAGCGTGACTTCCAGCATCTCGCCGATCATTGGCGTGACTACCAGCATCTCGACGATCATTGGCGTGACTTCCAGCCTCTCGCCGAACACTTGACAAAGTTGCAACATTTCACCAAGGCTTAGGTTTCAGTGGTTCTATGTTCACTTTGTTTAATATTTGACCAAATAAATCTGGTGAATTCATATAAACTACATACAAAAGGCACACACTAGCGGATACTAGGTAGTTTTGATGATTCACAAAATTAATTTAAAATGAAAATAGCGAAAACAAATCGAGAGTGAGAACTTTAAAGGAAGAACTTGGTTGAGGTGTTGTGTCAATGTTGCGTTGTGATAACAGGAAACATTCAGACAATTTATAAGTTACCAGACCAACCTTGACTGTAGACTCTTCGTTTTTCACGAACTTTTACACTCACAAGACTGCGCTTTGTTTACTATCGATGCTTTTGTAATACTTAATACTATATCCATTTAGCGCTTACGAAATAGTTTGTTCTGAATTGTCTTTATATGCATCATTTTAAATTTACCCCATGTGGTGGTTAGGTCTTATACTTACACCGCACTGTCAACAGTCCCGTTACAAATTGATATGTGTACGGAGTATTGACACTGCCATACTGGGTGGCAGTTCTGTTCGTCTGGTTGATGCTGATGGTCGCCTGTATGGTGACGGAGTAGGTGCCAGTCCCTGCACGTGATATCAACAACAGAGCATCAGTCAGCAATAACAGGCAAAAGTAAAGGCCCATATGGTAAGTGGACAAGGAAGCCATTGGCTTATCGATAGTCATGCGTTTGTTCCAGTCATTTATTGTCATCTGTAAGAACGAGTACTTCATGATATCCAATCGACACTGATCCTTCATTAATGTTACTTCATGCCATGCTAGTTCTACGATATTTCTTGAATAAGAAAAATATTTCAATCAATATTTTCATACACATTTAATATCTTAACAACTTCAATTTGATCTCTTCTTAAACTCTTTGTCTCTAGGAGTTTAATAGGAGATCAAATAGAAGTTTTTAATATATTAAATGTCTCTAGGGTTGCTAAACCACATTCTTTTATGCGTTCTTCATAACACTAGGTCTCTCAGTTCTGGATTCATTTTAGTTGCTCTCTTCTACATTCGTCCAAGCGTATATATACCCTTCTTAATATATGGTCTCATTGCTTTTATACAGTATTATAAATCAGGCCTAACTATTGCTTTACCCAAATGTATAATTAGCTTTTTTATTTTATGATATATTTCTCCTAATAAACCCAAACATTTATTACCCTTACAAGCTGCAATACGACACTGCTCTGAAACTTTCGTATAAGCACTTATTATTTACTCCAATGTCCTTTTCTTTTACAGAAGTGCCTAGAATAATATCTCCCAATTTACAGTTTATATCTCAAAACCTGGAAGGACATGTCCCAGAGACCACCTAAAAACGCCACTGACATCAACTGGTGCCCCCTATTATGATATATCATATCGTTAGCTATTATTCACCTAGACGGTTATAGCGTGTGGTTCGATTTATGCAATGGAATATGTAGTTATTTTTAAAGGAATTCAAAAGTGAAACCTGAGTACCAGTGATAGCTTACCGTTGTAACATTCGGTACCTGTAGGCACACGTGACTTAGTAAAGTTAGACAGTTTGTTGCTGTCAAGCACTCCCGGTCCGGACCACACTATTGGTTCTATTCGCAGACCACGATACTTGAAATTACATGTGTACGTCAGGTTAGTTCCTTCGGTAACAGTGTGTGGGGTTGAATTGTAACACACGTGGTCTCCTGGCGGACAAAATATACGCGGTAATTTGTATTTTATCGACCGGTCGGTCTGTCGGTGGTTCAGTCGTTCGTTCGTTCGTTCATTCGTTCGTTCATTCGTTCGTTCGGTCGGTCGGTCGGTAGGTCGGTCGGTCGGTCGGTCGGTCGGTCGGTCGGTCGGTCGGTCGGTCGGTCGGTCGGTCGGTCGGTCGGTCGGTCGGTCGGTCGGTCGGTCGGTCGGTCGGTCGGTCGGTCGGTCGGTCGGTCGGTCGGTCGGTCGGTCGGTCGGTCGGTCGGTCGGTCGGTCGGTCGGTCGGTCGGTCGGTCGGTCGGTCGGTCGGTCGGTCGGTCGGTCGGTCGGTCGGTCGGTCGGTCGGTCGGTCGGTCGGTCGGTCGGTCGGTCGGTCGGTCGGTCGGTCGGTCGGTCGGTCGGTCGGTCGGTCGGTCGGTCGGTCGGTCGGTCGGTCGGTCGGTCGGTCGGTCGGTCGGTCGGTCGGTCGGTCACCTCACCGGTGACGACGAGGTCGATCTGTCCACTTTTTCCATTGCCGTCTTTGTAGGAGTAATGTCCTCCGTCGTCGTATTTTACGCTGTAGAACATATAAACACATTAAATTTCGCAATCAAGTCCGTCTCCTTCATTGTGGGAAAGTTAATTTGCGCATGGAGATGTAACAACATATATTACACACCATTTTATATTGGCTCTCTTTGAAGTTGTTAAGAACATTAATATACATATATATATATATATATATATATATATATATATATATATATATATATATATATATATATACTTTATAATTCTTGCAATTTCAATTGTATTACATGCACTGACTGATGACGGGACCTACCATCCATTGTGCATTATCTCTAAATATAGTGAACATTGTAAGTGGAAGATCTGTATGTGTATATAAATATATATTATATTACGCTTTTTTGCTGTTGTATATATATATATATATATATATATATATATATATATATATATGTGTGTGTGTGTGTGTGTGTGTGTGTGTGTGTGTGTGCGTGCGTGTGTGTGTGTGTGTGTGTGTGTGTGTGTGTGTGTGTGTTTGTGTGTGTGTGTGTGTGTGTGTAAAAAAAAATCAAAACAATTCATCGACCCTATTCATCGAGAATAGATATAGAGAACATTTTAAGTCCTGATGTAAGTTCTGGACATTCTGTATCATTTATGGGTCAAGTTTATGCTAAATCGGGGCAGTGATCAAACAAACAACATTTATGGCTGAATGTTATGGAAATTCGAACTGTGATGCGAAAAGAAAGCTTGCATGTTTGCGCACCTAAACATGTAACGAATATACACCAAAACATCGCTCACTGCAACCGACCACCGAAACATTTGAGGAAAACGTTAAACGAGTCCATCGTCAAGTACGTGTGTGGAGATCTCAGACAGCTGCAGACCCGCCAGAAATTGAGCAGAATGGATGGAAGTGCCACTTGACACTAATGTTATCAATCGCTTTATCAGGTGTGGATGTGAGAATGACACGCCTGGGTGTTACTGTAGGTGTGGTTGTAGCAAATAAAAAACTCTGATGCCCTATGTTCAGTGTGTGTCAAAGTTTAGGTTGTTTGAATGTACAGGCTACATTGCGTCACTATATGTTATAGGTCACACGTCAGTGAGCTTAAACACCAAACCCTGAACGTGGAAGCAATACAATTATTACCATTGTGATCATCATGCTGATGTTTGTTGTTTATTACTGGTATCTTATCATTATTTTGAAAATATTGTGTAATTTCATACAAAATATGGGGTGGGGTAAAAACGCAACATATGAAATTGCTCAAGGTTAACAAAGCGTCACCCTGAATTTTTTGAAAGTGTCCACTCTAGCATTGTTAATCAGCAGACAAAAAACAATAGATGGCAAAACCCGTTCCAGCCCAAAGTTGGCTGCCGGACTAGGTAGGAATAAACGAACGAGATACCTATACCGGGATATAGAGCACGCTTCCACTTGCATGTTCAAAATATTCATAACGACTTTTTCGGGGGCCATCAACGGGGCGACTTGCCCGATAGATGACGACGCCATTCTGATCGGTGATGTGCTCCTTCCACACTGACGAAGTCAGATTCGCCCCAGCCGTCTCTACGATTGCCCCCCAATATTGTCCTTTAAGTGTCGCTGAGTGGAATGTCTCGCAAATCTCTACAAAATAAATATATACATACAACGGGGCGGCCAAGCTCAAAATGTCATAACAATTACGCTCAATGTGATTAATCCATGCAACTTGGTAGAGATATGTATATGTAGACTAATATATTCGGATCATTTTCAGATATTGGGCCATCTAAAATTATACATGTGTAGGCCATCATCTTGATTTTTAAAATGGCTGTTTTTGTTGTCATAACATATTATTGTTATTGTGTTTAAAGAAACATTAACCTTAACCCCAGTGCGACCACAACTAACAATTACCTCCATTGAACAAGTATCAGTTTATTTCAACATCCCAGTGCTGGAGATGAAGTTATTGATTGTTATATTTTTGTTCTCGGAGGTGGTGCGGGCTCAAGGATAGTTGGGAACCAAAGTCATTACTATTCTGACCTGCCCTCAGTTATATCCAATATGAAAGAACCAATGGTGTCAGCTTGTGCTACATCCTTGGGCACGAACAACGTTGAACAAATGTGTAAGAAAAGAGGAAGTGACTTGATAATACAAGACGCCTTATGTAACTCACAATTGAAAGAGAGCCCGGAAATGCACCCGGGCTCCAAACCACAAAAGCCGGCAGCCTTATTGAGATCAAATAATTTCACCCACAGCACTGCCTCTAATTCACATTGACATTGACAATGAACATACGTTACACAGATGTATTCAAGAGAGTGGTTGAACAATAAGAATACACCCATTCTGGTACGTTGCATGTACAAGTTACATGTACAAGATGAACCCACCAGATTACTGCGGCTAACATGTGCAAGATGAACCCACCAAATTACTGCGGCTAACATGTACAAGATGAACCCACCAGATTACTGCGGCTAACATGTACAAAATGAACCCACCAGATTACTGCGACTAACTTTGACATTCTTCATCATCATGTGTGTGACAGACATACAGACACAAACGCAGACAATGAGCATACTCTAATGGGATTTGTAGCCCGAAACTATGAACAAAAACAATGCTGTCATCAGCTTCAGTAGTGTGATAGTTCTACTAGATGCCCAACTGTTAAGTATCAGGATGCTCTAACTGAAATTATCCTAGGATTCGATGCTTCAGAACGACTCGCTCTTTGAATCATTGTCCACTTGGGAGATATGGCCGAACGGCAGATAAATCACGTTTCCGAAGAATCGAATGCTGACCAGTGCACTGTGTGGAATACAAAGCGCGTGTTCTCAAATATCCCCACTGACCAGACGAACATATAACATGATGCTTCAATGGATAGGTATCAAGAGACATGAAGTCACATTTGGTCAAACAGACAAACCCATAAAATTAATGCCATTATTATTATATTATATCATCGTTTCCACGATATAATAACATATAATAACAGCCTTTCTACGACCTAACGAGAACATACAGTGAGATTAAAAAGGCCAGAAAGAATATGTTTACATCAGCTGTAGCAGCATGTGAAGAGGGCAGGCTACCAAAGAAGGCATATCTGGGGACAAGCATTGCTACCAATGGTTGTGCTCCTTCGCCGGCAAGCTAAGGTTGGATCAAGAAGGGTGATGGAAGATATGATTATAACTCGTATTAAACGATTATTCTCGAAACTGCGCACACCTGCTGCGAGTTGGTTTTCCGTGGTACCAAGAAAAGATGCCCAAAGCATTGTAAGTGCAATAAAGCTACTCTTCAATGAACAGCTAGGTGATTTTGTGAAGAGGAATGTTCCATTAGCAGGGTAAGAACGTGCAAGACATTACGAACAAATGTTATTATTTTTCTACAGCGTTCAATAATGTGTTTCGATGCTCGAATGACTACCAAAATTCATAATTCAAGCGTATTTATTTGTTTCGCCTTTTTCAATGTTCAGTGTTATTGTGTTTAAGCTGTTTCGTTCAACATGTTCCTTGACCAAAACTACCTGTCTTGTCTTGAGTCACCATAGGAGTCGGCCAAATAGAGTCATAGACATACAAAAATACATTTAATAAAAACAAATTAGTTGACTCTGAAAGTTATTTAAATTGTATTAAATGTTCTTATTCACAATCATTCATATTTAAGAACTAATAACAATCTGTGCGTATTTACTGATTCTATAAATAGGACAATTCCTGCAATTTCATGCACAAATCGGCTCTTTTTTTCCCAAACGAGCGCACATGGGCACAAGGGTAAAATATCGCGTGGCCCAACGTCTGAAAAAATGTATGTATGTATACAAATGTGTGTGTGTGTGTGTGTGTGTGTGTGTGTGTGTGTGTGTGTGTGTGTGTGTGTGTATGTGTGTATGTAAATATGTATGTTTCCATGCATGTGCGTGTGTATGTGTGTATGTATGTGTATGTGTGTGTGTGTACATAAGTGCGTATGTGCGTATGTATGTATGTATGTATGTATGTATGTATGTGTGTAAGAATGCATATATGTATGTATGTATGTATGTGTGTGTATATATATATATATATATATATATATATATATATATATATATATATATATATATATATGTTCATCTACGTGTAAACAGCCCTCCTGAGATATATGTTAAACTTGTTTTTAAATATATTTACGCTGCTAGCAGTTACACAATTCCTAGACAATTTGTTCCATTCATTTATTTTCCTCGGTGAGGATGAGTAAATCCTGACATCCAATCTACATTGACTCTTTAGTAATTTTACCTCAAGTCCTTTAGTCCTACTCTCTTTTGTGAGTGAGAAAACATGTATATCAATATGTCCATACCCATTCAATATCTTAAACATTTCTATGTGATCTCCTCTTAACCGCCTTGTCTCTAGAGTTGTAAAAACACATTCCTTCAGGTGTTCTTCATAACAAAGGTCTGTCATTTCAGGAATACTTTTAGTTGCCCTCCATAACATGCGTTCTAACGTATATATATATATATATATATATATATATATATATATATATATATATATATATATATATATATATATATATATGTTCATCTACGTGTAAACAGCCCTCCTGAGATATATGTTAACCTTGTTTTTAAATATATTTACGCTGCTAGCAGTTACACAATTCCTAGACAATTTGTTCCATTCATTTATTTTCCTCGGTGAGGATGAGTAAATCCTGACATCCAATCTACATTGACTCTTTAGTAATTTTACCTCAAGTCCTTTAGTCCTACTATCTTTTGTGAGTGAGAAAACATGTATATCAATATGTCCATACCCATTCAATATCTTAAACACTTCTATGTGATCTCCTCTTAACCGCCTTGTCTCTAGAGTTGTTAAAACACATTCCTTCAGGTGTTCTTCATAACAAGGTCTGTCAGTTCTGGAATACTTTTAGTTGCCCTCCACAGTATGCGTTCTAACGTATATATATATATATATATATATATATATATATATATATATATATATATATATATATATATATATATATATATATATATATATATATATATATGTATCCTTCTAACGATATGGTATCCACGCTTGTATCCAGCATTTTAAATAATGTCTAACTATTGCTTCGTGCAGAGATATAACTAGCTTTATTCCTTGTATGTTATGTTTCTCCAAATCAACCCAAGAATGTCGTTACAATTTAGCGCTGCAATACCACATTGTTCTGAAACTTTCATGTCAGCACTTTTTTAGAATGACCACGTTTTTAGGAATCCAGGTTGAGGTGAATTTAATAATTTGTGCCTAACCAGAAAGTACACAATATTTAACCTTTCGAATAACTTACAAATCACTGACGTTAAACTCAGCGGTCTGTAATTTTCTGAATTATTTCTCGAACACTTTTTAAATAATGGTATGATGTTTGCTTCTTTCCATTCAAAAGGAACATCCCCTACGTTTAATGACATGTTGGACACAACTGATATACGTATGTTTGTAAGCATATATATTTATATCATAACCGGTAACATAGCTAAAACCCACTATCAAGTGTTATTCCTTTTGACATGCACATTTAGGTTACTAATCAATTCAATGAACACCATTAATAATTATAAAGAGAAATATTGTGCAATAAATTGTCCGACAAGAGAAAGTTATGGTATTTGGCGAATACAGCAATACTTACTCAAAGTGATGAAAATTACAAATAGGCTTCTAAGGTCTATCGGGATCAAATTCATGTGGACTGAGATCGACGAAACGCCTCAATACAGACGTGACGTCCGTCGCACAAGACAGAGCGGTAAACGTAAAATTATGACGAAGCATTACTTGCGTTCCAGAGCCTCGTTTTCGCTCAGAGTTTACTGGTGTTATCGTTCGCTGATTGACAGTTTGCGAACACTGAACTGAGAATGGGTTGATGCTTCGCTTCGTGGGTGGTGGTGGTGGTGGTGGTGGTGGTGGTGGTGGTGGTGGTGGTGGTGGTGGTGGTGGTGGTGGTGGTGGAGGTAGTGGTGTTGGTGGCGTGAATAATTGTGGTGATGGTGGTTCAGCCTTCATTGGCAAATATTTTATTGTCGCCTGTTTTATTCATGTAACTGACCATAGTTTGGTTTGCAACGTAAACCAATTTAATACTTAACTCTACCATCTACACTGCCGCGACGTGTAAACGCATATTGGTTTGATTACAATTATCCAGCGATAGAAACACTTCTTTGCGATAACCGCTCTGCACTCCAGGAATGTCTTAGCGACACTCATACGCAGCCTCCAATACAACATTATGCACAAACCAAACTAC